>PVHY01001025.1:0-12337 GCA_004024945.1 Uropsilus gracilis | reverse complement strand
GTTCCCCTCCTTTGTCAAAGATTAGTTGGCTATATGTGTGTACAAAAACCAACAATATCCTTTATAGCAAAAGGAAAATATTTTTCTTCTGATTCAGGGTACAAATTAGGAACTCACATTGCATTTAGTTATCATGTCTCTTTAAACTACCCTAAACTGGAAGTTTCTTACTCTTTTCTTGTCTTTCATGATTTTGGTAATTTTGAACAGTACAGGTCAGATGGGATGTCCTTTGGTTTGGGTTTGTATGATGTTGCCTCATGATTCAGTGGTTAGGCATTTTTATCAGAAACAGCAGATATGATGGTTATATGCTTATCAAATCAGGGGGGGGGGAGCACATGGTGTGTCCTTGTCACATTATTGGTCATGTTTAGCTTTAACCACTTGGTTAAGGTGATGACTGTCAGCTCTCACTACTGTAAAACCATTGTTTTTCCCTTTATAATTAATCAGCATCTTACAGAAAGATGCCAACAAGATCATGCAAATACCCTTTCTTTCTCTTTCTTTCTCTCTCTCTCTCTCTCTTTGTTTCTTTCTTTCTTTCTTTTCTTTCTGTCTGTCTCTCTCTCTCTTTTTCTTTCTCTCTTTCTTTCTTCCTTCCTTCCTTCTTTGACTAGGTCTCATTATTTTTGCCCATGGAACCACAGGCTCATGTTGCCTGAGGTACCACACATTCAAGCAATCCCCAGTCTCAGCTTCCCAGGTAGCTGGGATTACAGGAGTGTGCCACCACGCCCAGCTATATATTTTTGGAACTAGGTCTCACTATGTGTCCCCGGTGGGACTCGAACCATGATCTCTGGCCCCAGCCATAGCTTCCTAGGCTGCCGCTTAGAAGCATGCGCCACCATGCTTGGCCCAAATACCCTGTTTCTTATAAAAATTTTACCCATTATTTTTAGTATTCCTTTAGGATATTTGTTGAAATAATTAAGATGATTGCCAAGTGGTGATTTTTTTTCATCAATTTTTCCTTGTTTATGACCTTTAATTCTGCTCTAAGGAAGAAATTTCTACCTTGTTTATTTTTTTTTTAGCGTATATATGTGAGTTTATCAGCATGGATTCTTTATATTTATTCTATTCCTTTTCTCTTTTGTTTGTGAGTTTTTATTATGTCATCATTTATTTTGATATTCAAATGGAATCCTTCATCTGACTCCTGTGTTCTTTTAATATAATGCCATCAAATTTTTTTTGGTACTTCTATATTATCTGACTCAACAACATGTTCCAAGCTTATCTTGTCCTGTCCATGTCACAGTCCTAGAGTCAGTCATTTTTTCAAAGAAGCATTGGCTACTTTCAGTGGATAATAGCACTCAGAAACATAGATTTGGGGAATTGGTATGTTCTTTGCTATTAAAATCTTATTTTTTTTACTGCTCTGTCAGCAGATACAGTTAGGAACACATATCCATTTGTGTTCACATCTGAAAATAAGTCTTCAAAATAGCATTAAGTGGAAAGTTTCATATGGCCGCTTGAGCTATCTCCCAACTTAAGAAAAGACAAGGAGAAGATATATGTTTGAAAACAAGTAGCAACTTTCTGTATGGTCCAAAAGTGTGAGAACTGAAGCAGGAATAATTGTATTAGAGAAGAAAGCAACAACAGCAATACCTGAAGTGAACCATCCCAAAGAAGGGAACAACTCCAAAATGTTCCATCTAGAGGTGATGGAAAAAAATTGGAAACAAGAGAGGTACCAGAGGAAATTGACAAGGGAATTTATCTGGGAACTGAATAGGGACAGCCAGGACCTTGCACTTCTCCTTGTATCCCCTGTATAAGAGCTTTCCAGCTAAGCACTTGAATTAATGAGAAAGAAACATGTACTGTGTGACCTGGTCTCGAAAAAGCAGCGCCTGTAATCCCAGCTACCTGGGAATCACTTGAGTCCGCGGTACCCCGGGCAACTTGATTCTGTAGTATCCTGGGCAAAACACAGTGAGACCTAGTCACAAAAAATGAAATTTTTTTTAAAGGAAGAGAAACATCTAAGCCTAATCTCAGTTGCTGAGATTCCCAACTAGAGCAGGTCCTACCCATCAAAATAGTTTGGAGTGCCAGTTCAGCAGCTGTTTCACTTCTCCCTAGAGGCAAATTGCTCAACCTAAGGCAACCATCAGTCTTACAAGATGTTACAACACTGTAAAAATGCATACAATCTAGAATCACCAAAGACTTGCGGCACGCAAAATTTTAAAAAAGAGATCACATATACAACAAATAGATAATGCACATAAGAAGAGAGTTAAGAAGGTAACCAGAATGAGACTTAAAAAAATGTAATTCTAAGTTCTCAGAGAGATAAAGAAGAGTATTTCATAAACAAAGATTTTGTAATCAAAGATATAATTGAAATAAAAAAGCAGATGGGTTAGTAGAAGCATGAATATGGTTAAAAAGTAAATCAGGAAACTGGAAGATGAGGTCTAGAGATTATTTTAGAATGCAAGACAAAATAACATAGATGCTAAAAAGATTCAAAATTATGGCAATATCAGTGACAATGTCTGTTTAATTAGCATTTCAGAAACATGGGACAGAGATAATTTAGAGGATTCAATATTTAAAGAAATAATAACTAGAGAGTTCCCAGAATTTACTATAGTCCTCAGATTGAAAGGTACACCTGGAATGATTAAGATAATTTTGGTGGATTAATCATAGCACAATTTCAGAATATCAAAGCTAAAATTCTAAATTAAAAAGCTCATTGAAAACAGTCAGATTTACCTACTACAAGAGAACATCAGTTCAATGTCTTCAAAATGCTAAATTTGTTATGCAACTGTCAAATTACTATTTAAATGTGGGAATGAAATAGAAGCATTTTCAGACATAAAAGTGAATAAAAGTTTACTCACCTCTTCTTCTCTGTATTCCTCCTCAGAACAAAACAGAACAAAACAAAAACAAATAGACAATGTACTCCAGTTAAAGGGGCAAAATCCATTAAGACCAGTGTCAATGTAAACACCAAAGTAAACAAAGAATTTAAGAAGTCATAAGTATCTTCTGGAAAAGTTGTAACAATCTGGAGCAAAATTCATTTCATTTATTATATGCCTGTATAAGTGTGTGCACACACACACACAGAAGCACACATTATCAAGTACATTCTGTCTAAAATTATTTTGGATAAACTATTATCTGTTAGATAAGTCAAAAATAAGAAACAAAGTCTTTTAAGCTTTACTATTCTTTCTTCAATTTTCTTCTTTACCTTATATAGGTGTGAGTGTTTGACCTCTGTAATTGTTATTATTTTGACCTATATGACTTTCCTTCTCCCTAACAAGTATCATTTATCATTTCTTGCAAGGTAGGTCAATTGATAACAAATTCATTCATATTTTATTTATCTGAAGATTTTTTTAATTTTAAATTATTTATACATATATATATATATTTCACATCTTTGTATTCCCTGGGGTTCACCCACCACCTCCCCTCCCTGACCGCTCCCACTCATTCTCCCCACCCCAGCAGTGTACTTTAGTTTGGTTGTAAGCTTGTTTTGACTTTTCCTCCTGACCTTTTGTTTGTTTTTCCTATGTCCCATATATATTAGTGAAACCATTTAGTTTCTGTCTTTTTCTTTCTGACTTGTTTCTGCTAATATGTTTTCTCCTAAGTATATCCATATTATCTCAAATTCATCAACTTTGTCATTTTTAATTAATGAGTAATGCTCCATTGTGTATATATACCACATCTTTTTCATCCATTCATCTGTATTGCAGCATTTGGGTTGTCTCCATGTCTTTACAATTATAAATAGTGCTGCAAAAATAAATAAACAAACAAACAAACAAACAAACAAATAAATAAATAAATAGTGCTGCAATAAATATCTGAGCACAGGTGTCCTTTTGTATAAGTATTGAAGTCTCCTTTGGGTAGATTCACACTAGAGTATTGCTGGGTCAAATGGAACTTCCATTTTCATTACTTTGAGGGTCCTCCACACTGTTTTCCATAGTGGCTAAACCAGTTTACATTCCCACCAGCAGTGTAAGAGTGTTCCTTTCTCTCCACATCCATGCCAACACTGTTGTTGCCTGTTTTTTTTTGATATGAGTCATTTTTACTGTGTAAGGTGCTATCTCATTGTAGTTTTGATTTGCATTTCCTTGATTGCTAGTGTCGTTGAGCATTTTTTCATGTGCCTGTTGGTCATTTGTATTTCCTCTCTGGAGAAGTGTCTTTAGTTCTTGAGAAGGATAATTTTGCTGGGTGCAGAGTTCTAGGTTGCTGGGTTTTTCTCTTAGTACATTAAGCATTTTTCTGAACTTTCTTGTTTGCATAGTTTCTGAGAAGTCAGATACAATTTTTATCTTTGTTTCTCTATACATAAGGTTTTCTTTTTACCTCTGACTTCTTTAAAGGATTTTTTCTTGATCTTTGAATTTTGGTAATTTTAAAGTGGGTTTTTTCCTTCTAATTTAACTTTATATTATGGTAAGTTTCAAGTATTAAATAACAAGTAGAGAGTTGTCTAGTGAATTCCTATGCATATACCAGTCAACCATTCCCAATAATTAGTAATATTCAACAGTTTAAATTTTATTCATTCCATTATCATTTTTCCTAAGACATTTTAAAGCAAATCTTAGAAACCATGTCATTTTACCCATAAATACTTCAATAGGTATCACTCTCAGAAAAGAACTTCATAAAATACATCATAATATTATTACTCACTCAAGAAAATGATGAGATGTAGGTTTTGCTATTTATTTCCTTAGTGTTCTCTGAATTTCCTGAACTTATCACTTGGTATTAGACATTAATCTATTATTGTATCAGATAGTTCTTCTGGTCTTTTCTCTCTTTTATCTCCTTCTAAGATTCACATTCTATGTGTGTTAGAGCTTTTGTAGTTGCCTCATAGTCCTTAGATGTTCTACTAGGGGTTTTTAATCTTCATTCTCTTTGTTTTCTGGGCTTTGAGGATGCTATTGATAATTCCTAAAGTTCAGAGGCGTTTTCCACAGTGATGTCCAGTCTACTAATGAGTCTATCAAAGGCACTCTTTATTTCTATTATAGTGGTTTTTAAAAATTTTCTAACATTTCTTTTTGATTCTTTCTTAGGATTTCCCTGCTTACACTGCCCATCTGTTCTTGTATGACATGTATTTATTTGCATTAAAGCCCTTAGTATATTAAACATAGTCATTTTAAATTCCCAGTCTGATAATTCTAATAGCCTTGCTATGATTGGTTCTGATGCTTGCTTTATCTCTTCAAACTGTTTTTTGCCTTTCGGTATAACTTATAGCTTTTTCTTAACCATTATGCATGTCACAATTGTTTTATTAATCATTAAATAGAATTATTTTTTTAATTATGATACAATATAGTCTGTGAAAAGAAGAAAGCATAGAAAAAAACTAAAAGGAAGTGGACAGTAATATTGAAAGATGGTTGCAGTGGATGATGTGTTTATAGATGATTTTACTTTCTGCTTTTTCTCCCATTTTTTGCACTGTACATTTTTTTCTGGAATGGCCATGTGTTATAATTAGCAATGAAAATAGAAAAGAAAAAATTTTTTTAAACTTTTAAAAACTCACTGTCAGATTCAATCTTTAAAGACCAGTATGCTTATTCCCCAACTCACCCCCCCAAAGGAGGCCCTGACATTTAGAAATAATATAACGTGCTCTGAAGCACCATTTAATCCTATTACTCTTCTGGACCTCTTACATATGAGGGGATGATCCTTTCGGCTCTTTAAAATAAATCTCCCAAGGTCATGGGGCTTGTCAGTAACAGAGGGGGTGAAAGTCCTAGCCAGACTCCTTCCCCTGCACCATCTGGCACCTCTGGCTTTCATCAAAGTTGTGTGAGCTACCCAGAGAGCCAAATGTTCAAATTCATCTTCTTCCTAAGGGACTATTACTCCCTCTTAAGTTCACCCCACTAACAAACCACTGTCCCCCTTTGAGCTTCAGTTTCTTCCTTTATAAAATGAGGGAGTTGTGTTATACCCCATTCTTGTCTCTGCTCCCTTGGGTCAGCTTCCTTCTGCTGCTGCTATGTGCCTGGGGATGCCCTCTCCTGGTTCTGCCAGACTCATTTGTTGGGTGTCCATGAACAAGTCAGTGGCTGTCTGGGAATCTGTTTTCCCATGGGTTTAAAGAGGTTTGGGGCCGGGCATGGTGGCTCATGCCTGTAGGTGGCAGCCTAGGAAGCCACGGCTGGGGCCAGGGATCACGGTTCGAGTCCCACCAGGGGCACATAGTGAGACCTAGTCCCAAAAAAATAGCTGGGCGTGGTGGCGCGCGTCTGTAATCCCAGCTACCTGGGAAGTTGAGGCTGGGGACTGCTTGAGTCTGTGGTACCCCGGGAAACGAGAGCCTGCAATTCCACGGGCAAAAATAGCGAGATGTAGTCTCAAAATAAACAAATAAATAAATAAATAAAATTAAAAAAAAATAAAGAGGTTTGGGTCCAGGCCAAAGATTTTCACTTGCTGGGTGTTGCAACCCTTGAGTCCTAGGGAGGAGTGGGTGGGGTAAGCAAAAATCTCTATGTGTCTGTTTTCTGGGTAACATTTCCTTTGCAGCAGGATCTGTTGCTAAAAGCCTGCCTAAGCTACTGGGCAGAAGAGTTTGCAAGTCCTTTTCTGAGTATATTTGTGTTCAAATCACAGAACACTGAGTACTATGGTAAAAGAATGAAAAAGACACCCTGGATTCTGGGACCCATTAGGGGCCAAGCCTGGGAGCAGAAGCAGCAGAGATTGGTGCTACTAGCTGTATTAAGATTTGAGATGCTGGAATCCACTCAGCCTACTCAGCCACTTCTTCCTCATCTCCTCCCCCACCCCTGTCTCCTAGGCAACCGGGTGGGGCCCAGGGTTTGCTGTCCCTCCACCTCCTCCCTCCCCACCCACTCTAACTCCAGGATGTATTTTCACCCTTCTCTCTGCCCACAACTTCCTTGGGTCTGGAATGAGATCCACTATTAGCACTACCTTATGTGAACATGGAAACCAGATCCCAAGCAGGGGTCCCAAGCCCCTAAAATAATCCAGGTTTGCTTGCTGAATTTGCCTATTTTCCTAACAAACATGTTGCAGGCAAAGGGAATGGGGATGTCTGGGGAGGAGGAGCCCCCAGGCAGTTCTCTGCTTCTGGTAGGAGATCAGGGCGAAAGGGTCCTGGGGTTTAATTCTCAGAGTTATCTCTTCTACCTGTTGGTGAAAGCAGGAGGCCTGGGTGGGTGTGGGAGTTCAGCTGGGCTTATGACAATGGGCAAATTATGATAATGGGAGAAAGGGATGATGGAGGGCAGTGAGGAAATGCGGGAGTTGGAAGGGACAAAAAATGGAGCTTTGTTTAAGAAAGTCACTGCAAATTACACTGAAAAGTCCAGGATTCAAATAACAGAGTGAGTTGGGCCTTTAAATGCAGAAGGGAAAGCACTGGCCATCAAGGGCAGCAGGACTTTGGGCAAGTCTCAGCTGTGTGGGCATGAGAATTAGAGCAAGAGTCAAATATTAACAGCAATTAGAGCGAATCAATAAATTCAGCACTATGCAGGGCACAAGATAAGTACACAAGTCAGTTATATTTCTATGCACTAACAATGAACAACTTGGGGAAAAATAAAACAATTTTTAATAGTATCAAAAAAGTAAAATAAGAAAGTATATCTGAACTGTATTTTCTCCTTGATTTTTCCTTCAACTTAAAAAAACTGCCCACAACCTTGGCCCCAAGTCTTTTGTTTAAGAAAGAATATGAGGCCGGGCACGGTGGCTCGTGCCTGTAAGCTTCAGCCTATGAAGCGGCTGGGGCTAAGGATCGCGGTTCGAGTTCCGCCTGGGGTCTGTAGCGAGACCTAGTTCCAAAAAAAGAGCTGGGTGTGGTAGTGTGCGCCTGTAATCCCAGCTACCTGGGAAGCTGAGGCTGGGGATTGCTTGAGTCTGTGGTACCCCAGGCAACAAGAGTCTGCGGTTCCACGGCAGAAATAGCAAGACCTAGTCTCAAAAAAATAAAAAATAAAAAATAGTAAAGAATATGATGCTTAAGAATAAATTAATAAAGGGCATACATCAATGCTTATCAACAGGTGAATGCATAAAGAAAATGTCACATACAAACACACATGTGCACACACACAATGGAATACAATGCAGCCACTAAAAGATGAAATCTTGCCATTTGTGACAACATGAAAGGACCTTGCAGATATTACGTTAATGAAATAAATCAGATCGATAAACACTAATAAGGCCTCAGTTATATATATGTACCACTCATATATGAAAGATAAAGAACAAACAAAACAGAATTCTTAAATTATGAGAACAAAATGGTTACTGGAAGGGAGGGGGATGGAAGCAGGAAAAATGGTTAAGAGGGTTTAAATGTATGATGGTGGATGGAAAACTAGACTTTATGTGGTGAGCTAAATACAGTATATACAGGTGTTAAAATATATGTCGTACACCTGAAAAGTTGTATAATGTTATAAAGTAACATTACTTCAATAAAGATTATAAAAACAAAAAAAAGCATGTATAGGCCATGATCAGGTAACATCCAGGGATATTCCAAAAGCCTGTGGCTGAGTGGTGGCAGGCTGTTTGCAGGTCTGATTTGGTGGGCAGATTGAAAGATCTCAGGCGACTGACCTAGCCCTGAGCACAGTAGGTCAACGGCCCAAGAACTGGAATCGGTGGAAGATCCTAGCTCTGGAAGGTGGGGAGATTTGAAGGGCAGGTGTCCTGATACTTGAATTAAGTCATTAGACTGGGAAGACTCCACTACTCACTGTTGTGCACATGGATCTTTTAAGAACAAAGCCTGGGTGTGTCTCAGGCATTTAGGCTGTTCTTCTCTTGGTTTTCATTTGTTTGCTCTTTGTCTTTTAAAAAGGATTTTATTAAAGGTCCTTATAGTGTAACATCCAGACTGCCGATCCAGCAGCTAAGGTGACACTGTTAGGCAATAGATACTGACTGGGGCGTGACAGGTGCCCCGACTTCCTAGCCTTCTGTTCTGAGATGGGGTTATCAGCATTAGCTCTCATCTTTGGGCTCCACAATGTTTACCTGGCCAAGCAGGACCTTTTCAAGGAATGCCTTATCACTGGGCCCCCAAGGTAGCATGAACTTTTTTCTTTTTAAAAAATTCTTTTAATAGAAGTAATATTAGGGTCCTCCCCATGAAGTATCACCACCATAGGGTACCTACCACCAAATCACCCCTTGTCGATCATCATAATCCACTATGCTTCTTTCCTTCTTTGTTCTTACTCTTCCTCCACCCCACCTCTCTGAAGTTCTATAGTCAGTTCTATAGTCAGCTTTCAAGGGTCACCTTTTAGTTTGTCTTTCTCTTATCTTACATTTAGTTTTTCTATAGTTTACCTATTAATGGCACCATCTAGTATTTATCTTTCCTCTTCTGACTTATTTCATCTAGCATACTCCCAGCTCCATCCATGTTACTGCAATTGGTATGAATTTATCTTTTTTTAATTGCTGAGTAGTATTCCATTGTTTCTCTATATACCACATCTTTTAAATTTACTTACCTGTTGGGGGCATTTAATTTGGCTATTGTAAATAGTGCTGCTATGACCATAGGGGTATAGGATTCCTTCGCTATGAACATAGAGGTGTAGGTTTTCTTTCAAATTAGTGTTTTTGTGTTTTGGGTTGCATGATCGTCACTGATGTCCAGCACACCCTCTCTCAGCAGCAGCACTGTTGTAGTTGACAGGGGCCACACAGTGACCATCAGACCATCCACAAACTCTGCCGGTTTGGCTCTCTGTCCTTGGAGCTTCCTGGACACCATCACCTCCCTGTTTTTGGCCCTACTCTCTACCCTGCTCCACCCACAGCATCCCTCCCACAGCATGGCCAAAGGGAGTTTGTAGCGCAGACTCTGCTGGGCCTTGGTCCACAGACCTTGCAGGCACCTTTCAGCCTGAGGCTCTGCACAGCCTTAGGGAGTCCAGACCTCTTCTGAATCACAGCGGTCACCTCCCCAATCAACCAGCCTTTCTCACCAAGAACACAGTGTGTTCCTGTGGCCAAGATAACGATTTCTGTCCTGCTGGTGTGCTTGGACCTAAACTCCAGAGTAACCATCTTCAGCTAGCTCCTGAGTGAGAGATTCATTCAGTTCAGCTTTGAAGATGCCATCAGGGGCAAACTTCCTGTTCTTGGAAATCTGGGGGGTCATTTTGCCCCTCTTTTTAAGGTGTTTGTATTTCCAAGCTGCCTTACTTATCAGGATTGTTTTGTGGCTTCAGAAGATCCCCTCTCCCTTTTTTTTTTTTTCCCTAAACTGATCCACACCAACTCTTCAAAACTGCTGGCTTTCCTGGTCCCTGTACCCTCTCCCTTCTCAAAAGCACCGACTCCCAGCTCCACCTTGGCTCCTGCACAGACCCACCCTCACCCCACCCCAGAATGGAAGATTAACATCCCCTTCCTTATACTCAAGCTTAGGAGAGGAGGTTTAGATTCTCCTGAGGTCTGACATAATTGCCACAACCCTGGGCAAGGGCCACCAGCTTTGTAGAAGTGGGGTTCTGGGGACTTCCCAACTGGGGATGTGTCCTGAAAAAGAGTGGGAAGTGTTGTTGAGAATGGTCAGCCGACATGACTGGACTAAATCTGGTATTGCTTAACCCAGGGCTAAGTAGGTGGGAGGTAAATTTGCCTTCTAGTGCTTGGAACTTCTCCCCACTCCTCTTACACCACCCTTTCTAGGTGCCTCTACTGGAGTAAGGCAATCCTGTGAGCCAGAACACCAAAAACTGAAAAGAGAGGCGCTTGATCTTAGTTGGGGAAAGTTATATTAATATCCAGTTTTTAAGGACTATTTGTGTGCTTCAAATGGGAGGGATCATCAGTTTATAGACTTTAAATCTAGTCGGGGGGGGGGTTAGAGGAAAAAAATAATAAATCCAGTTCTTGCAACATCCTAGGTGTCACTTTTGCTTGGAATTGCCTAGAAGTCATGACCACAGGCAGAGTCTGTGGACAAGTCACTTTCACTCTTTAAATTCCATCTTCTGGAGGGAGGGGAATGAATGAATGAATGAATGAATGAATGAATGAATTCCATCTTCTCCTGCAAAGTGGTTTCAGTATGAGCACAGAGGCTCTTCACTAGGGGTTGGAGTATAAAATAAACATGTGAGAATTTTTTTCTAGGTACAGTGTCCAAAGCAAAACAGACATATAAACATCTACCTGTTATCACAAACATCATTACAATGATATCACATTTTATAATTGTTATCCCATTTTATTATTTGATTGAAATTAGTGAAAACACAAACAGTAAAACCACCTCTAAGCCAGCTGTGCTTAAGAAGAAAGTATTATGCGATGACTCACAGATCCCACTTTCTCAGATTAACAATTTAATTTGTTGTGTGTATTCTTTCATTTTTTCAGTTTCAGATGAACCCACCATTAATCACTATTTTTTCATGATTTTTTAATTGTAGAAATTAATCTATTTTTTCAACTTTATTGTTAGTCCTATATCATGAATATATACAGGAAAACCATTTATATATGTATATACATATTTTAAAACTGGCTATTATCTTTTTACCTCCAATCTGACTTAAGTAAGGTGAAGCATCATTTTATGTCTCAGAGATTTGCATTTTCTCCTCTATAATTTGCCAGTTCAAACCTTAACCCAGTTACCTATTGGCCTTTTCATATTTATTAAATTGTACAGTGCTTTTTATATAGGAAGGACAATTACCTTTTGTTTGTCACATATGTTGTAAATATTTTTCTCCACACTGTCATTTATCTTCTCACTGTATACAGAAATCTTTTGCCATTTAGAAGCTCTAAATATGTTGTGTAATCACATGTGTTCATTTTTCACTATGTAATCACATGTGTTCATTTTTCACTATGATTCCTGGCTTTTTTTTTTTTTTCAGCCTCCGCTGCTGCTATGGCCCCTATGAAAAAATTTGTGGCGAAAAGGCGCCAAAAAAAAAAAAAAAAAGAAGAAGCAGGTTCTGAAGTTCACCCTTGACTGCACCTACCCCCTCGAAGATGGGATCATGGACGCTGCCAACTTTGAGCATTTCCTCCAGGAGCGGATCAAAGTGAACAGCAAGGCTAAGAATCTCAGCCGTGGGGCCGTGACCATCGAGCGCAGCGAGAGCAAGATCACAGTCACTTCCGAGTCGCCTTTTTCTAAAAGCTACTTGAAGTATCTCACCAAGAAGTACCTGAAGAACAATCAGCAGGACTGGCTGTGTGACGTGGCCAACAGCAAAGAGAGCTACGAGGTGCTGCGCTACTCCCAGAT
>PVHY01001024.1:109221-178954 GCA_004024945.1 Uropsilus gracilis | reverse complement strand
TAGTTACTCTCCCCACTGCAGCAGAGTCAACATTTAAAACAATGAAGGGCATTAATTAGCCTTGCTTCTAGCCTTGCATCACTGATTATGTCTCCAGTTTGTGAGAGAAAGAAAGTCATAAACCACTGTGGCAGATAGTGGCCTGAGCCACCTCATCTGTGACTGCCGGCGGTGCTTCCAGGGCAGACCCAGGCAACAGGCAGTTCCACTCCATGTGTCATGTGTCAGAAGGAGGTACTTCATGTGTCAGAAGGAGGTACTCCATGTGTCAGAAGGAGGTACTCCATGTGTCAGAAGGAGGTACTCCATGTGTCAGAAGGAGGTACTCCATGTGTCAGAAGGAGGTACTGAGAAGGAGGGAGATAATTCTAGATACTGTGCTCTTTCTCAAAATTAGTTCTTGGTGGGGATAGGAGCTGGAGTGAAAACACCCAGTTAACACAGACTTAGGTTGTTACATCAAGGTTATGAATTCAGAATATTTATACAACTTCTCCCTCTGACTTCCACCCCCTTGGAAAATGCCCCAAATACTGACTGTTTCCTATTCCTTCCTCAGTCATCCAAGGAGGAGGCTGACATGGCCTACACTGCCTTCCTGCTCCAGACCAACACCTTGGCTGCCAGAGTCCACGACGACCCCAGTGAAGCCTAGGCAGGTCGTGGCTACCCTCTCCTTCTGCCCACAGCAATCAGCTTCAGAATCACACTGATCATAATTCTTTCAGCTCCACAGGCCAGACTGCCTGCATCACATCCCACCCCGCCTTCTCTTACATGTCTTCAAGAGGTTGTGCTCATCTCTCCAAGCCTGGCCAACTTATCTCACTGGGGTGAGATGGTATGAGGAGTTCCCACCTGAAGTTTATTATAATGATAGAACCTAAGGTGTCTGGGGAGAATTAAGATCTTAGAGGGCCTCCAAGAAAAGAGACCAGCACATATGAGGAGATAATCTTAGCAAGGAGCAAACCTCATGACTTCCCTGCAACCCCCTACTACATCTCTCCATTATGACATTCACCCCACTACCTTCCTCTATGGAAATTGCATGTTGCTGGCATCCAGTAGCTCTGCTAGACATGGGGTGGGAGGCCACAAATCAGGGGGTAATGTTAAAATCATTGAATCCCTGGAGACACAGCCCCTCTCAGTGTATTTATATTAACCTGGAATCCTCAGCAGGAATACTCCCCAATTCCTGTATTGAGATAAATCATAATTTTTTGAGGTTCTAAGGCCTTAGGAATTGTATAACATGACAAATATGTACATTCTTACTCTTTTATAAGTAAAGAAATCGAGATCTTGGGATGTAAATAAGCCTGCTCAAGGACACCAAGTGAAATACCTGATGGTCAGAACTAAGTCCGCTGTCTCTTAATTCATGGCAAAATTTCTATAGTAGAGCCCCTGATTTCCTGGTGGGAGAAATGATAGAATAAGGAAAATGTGGAGGAAAAGCGGGACAAGTAAATGGAACAAGTGAATTCAGAATTTCTCACTAGTCTCACAGTTCTGCCTCAGAGAAGATGAAGCTTTCCCTTTCTATCACTTACTTGGACTAAGAGGATAGATGCATGATCAGATACTCATAACCCTTGTATTTGAAGAGTTCCAGGCAGAGGGGCAGAATAGAGAACATTCGATGGTACCAGGGCTGGTTGCCAAGGAGCTAAGTTTCAAGGAATTTTCCCCTCATGAGTTCTGCATTTTAGCCAGTAATTTAGCCGACAACTTTCTAACAAATCAAAATATAACTTAAGTAATAATTAAAGGCTATCATTGCCACCAAGGAAGCTCCAACTACATTTGTCTCCAGACCTTCTCTTTTCCTAACAATCCTCTGAGATACTTGCCTTGGTTCATTTTTAGGTTTATGTCTAATGAACATTTCTCCCAGCACCAATGCTTGGTCGATAGGGCCTGGAAAATACCTACAGCTGAGACCAAGAGTGATTGTCTTCAATAAAAGAATAAGTTTGGGTCTACTCTAAGCCTCAAAACTGACTCCCACTCTAGATTACAGAACTTAAGATTAGTTATAACAAACAAACTGAAAGAAGGTAGAACCAGTGCTTCTGTTAGGCATTAAAAATATCTTGCAAGTAAAGTCATGTCACAGTAGAATCACAGGTTACAGGCAAATATCTCTCGTATGCACAACCTAAGAAAATAACTGTTATCATAGATAAATCTCTTTAGCTCATCTGGTATATTTGGTGGATTGAACCATTGGCCCCTTGCCCCCAGATGAATAGCTGATTTGTGCACTGTGGTAATGGAGCAGGGAGAAGGAAGAGGAGTTATGGTCACACTGGCAACTCCTCCTGGTAGAGGAGGCATACACTTTCTTGCACCCAGACTAATAGAGTGGCCTCTGCACTAGGGGTAAAGTATCTTGGACCTGGTGCTCAGCCCCAGAGGCTCTGACTGAGCCAGTGGAGGCCATCTTCTCACCCCTCAGAAAGTAGAGATTTCACTAGAGAGAAAGTTGCTGTGAGTCATGGGGGCTGTGATGCTGGACAACAGACTTTGCGCATGGATAGCTCTGGTTGGGTTGCTGATAGAAAAGTGGCTGCAGAGTTTCTCAGTCATTCCCCTACTTCCCTGTGACTGTGATTTTTGCCCTTCTTTCCCAAACTTCCTCCTTCTGTCACCTAAATCAAAAAGAATTCCAAAACTAAAGCCACAGCACCACCTACTGGAATAAGGGCAAATACATGCCTAGGACTAGTTCATTGCGAGAGAACAGGATAAAGACGCTAAAAGAGAAAGACCAAGTTCCAACTGAACGACCCAGACTTGGGGGAGCTAAGAGACAAAGGGTGTAGAAAACAGCTATAATGAATCAAAAATGGCAAAGATTCTTAACCACAGAAAGTCACTTTCTGGATCTCAGAAAAAATACTCAGGCACTGAAGGAGTTCTTTCTCAAAGACAGTGAGGCTATAAAAAAACACAGAAATACTGGATACGAAAACGAAAATGAAAGAACTGAAGACAACCATGGAAAATATAGTAGGAGCCTTACTTTTACAGCAGAAATCAGTGGAAAGGAACGTAAAAATATACAAATTACTCAAGTGGAAGAGGAGAAAGGAATAAGACTCAGGAAAAATAAACTTTACAAGAAACACCAGGCTCCACTAAAAGAAAAAATATAAGGATAATGGATATTCCAGGGGGTGACAGGAGAAAGAAGGAGCCAGAGAGCTTATGTAAAGAGTTAATATCAGAGGACTTCCCAAGTCTCAGAAAAGAACTAAGCATAAATATTCAGGAGGCTAATAAACCACCATAATTTCCTAGCAAAAAGAGCTACATAAAGACACATCACTATAAATTTATCAAAAATCAGTGATTAAAAAAAAAAGTATTGAAGTGCAAGGAGGTAAAGCAGCAGGTACCACACAGAGGTACCCCAGTAAGATGATCATCAGACCTCATGCTTAGAAAGAGTGGAATCATACATACATAATACCAAAAGATAAAAACTGCCTCCCAAGAAACTCTAATCTAAAAACTTATAATTCTGATATGATTGAGAAATAAAGGCTTTATCAGACATACAGAGACTATTGGAATTTACCGATACATGGCTTGCCCCATGGGAATTGTGTATAGTTTCTCTATGGAAAAGGAAAAGAACAAGGGACACAAATCTTGATCTCAGTGATAAGTAGCTAAACCAAACCAGAAATGGAAGCACGAATAATGTGAAACAATAATAAATCATTAAAAGGGAGGAGGAAAAAGACAGAATCTATGAAAATCAAATAGTAAGTTATTTTTTTAAGTATATTTTAGATAGGAAAAGGTAAACCTCAAAATGGGGAACAAAGGCTCTTAGAAAAAAAAAAATGAAGAAACTGTGAGCACCCAGGAAAACCATCCAAATGAAAAAGCAGATTGAAATATGAGAAAAGAAGCAATAAAAATCCAAAACCATAAAACAAAAGCTAGAATGGCAGTCAAACTAGCAAGTTACCCTAAATATAAATGGTCTGAACTGAACAATCAAAAGAAACAGAGTGTTTAAGAGGGGAGAAGGAGAGGGAAGAGGAAAAGTTGGGTGAGAACACAAATGATCTCTGGTGGAGGACTATAGGTGGACTTTGATAGTGGGAGAGCTACAATGACCAGATTTAAGAGGATGAATCATATATTATCAAAATATGACAAAGTTATAAAACAATGAATCTTCATTAAAAAAATTTTTTTAATTTAAGAAATTTTTAAAACATGTAAAAAGAGCCATTGGGGACGTTGTTACCACTAACACCCTAGGAAGCATCCACAAACCCCAGACTGAGCCACAGTGCTCCAGGATCAACACAGTCCCAGGACTGGAACTGAAGGCCTCCCCCTTCCCCTCAGGCCCCTAGCCACACCCCGGAAGTACATCCCACTCAGAGCTCAGCCACCAGTACCTATCTCGGGAGCAGTAGCAAGCTTACAGTTTGGGCCACCCAGGGCCTTGCTCTACTTTAGGAATCTCCAATAACAACTTGACAGGCATCCCTGATGCTAGGGCCAATCACTAGCACCTTGGGAGCAAATTCAAGCTCCAGCATGCCCTAGTCTGAACCATGTAGGGCCTAGACCCTCACCTTGCCACACCCAGGCAGCTCTTCCCTCTCAGCACTCAGTCACAAGCACCTCATACTTCCAGCCACACCCAGGAAGTGCATCCCTCAGTATTCCACCATTCATGCCTCAAGAACAGACACACACCACAGCCTAGACTGCCTAGAGCTGCATTCTGTATCAGGGACCTTCAGCAGCATCCTGGCAAGACCCATCACTCCAGATCCAGCTCCCAGTGCCTCTGTAGCAGACATACACCCCAGCCTGGGGTCCATAGTACCTCTCTCTATGTACCTCTCTCTCATAGTACCTCTCTCTTCAGCAACCCCATCCCCTCCCAGCTACCAGAAACAAATTAGAGATACTAGTTGTAGGTGGAGCAAGGTCCCATCAACTCAGCCTCTTAACCTGGTGGCTCCTAGCCCTCTAGTAACCAGAGTCATTAGGAAACAGATCATTTGAAGTCTGCTTTAGCATCATCCCAGATCTTACAAGACCCCAGTAGTTTTGCTCACCATCAGGTAAAAACCCACAACAGTCGGAGACAAGGACTCACATACAACAAAAGCCCCAGCTGCAGCAGAGGAAATGGAACACAAACAGAAGGGAAATGGAAAGTACAAATAGCCAAACAAAGTCTCAGGGGAGAAGACACCACAGAGAGAAAACAAAACCCCAGAAACAAAGCACAAAGACATAAGAGAGTTTTTCTACCTATCAGACATAAAACTCAAGATGAGCATGACTAAAAGGATTAAAACTTGGAATGCAAAGAAGACTCAGAAAAAGAAAAGAGTAGTATGAGAAATATAGTCAACAAATTATAAAACTTAGAAAAAATGGACACTATTAGAATCGTACAAACCTCCAGAATTGAATCAGAAAGAAATAACTTGAATGGATGAATCACAAATACAAAAACTGAAAGAGTAATGAAAAGTCTCCCTGAAAACAAAACCTCAGGACCAAATGACATCACTAGTGAATTCTACCAAACTGTGAGAGGATATCTGGTACTTCCTTCTCGACTTTTCTATGAAACTGAAGAAGGGGGAACAATTCCAAACTCTACACTAAACTATTGGCTGAACATAAATGCAAATATTCTCAACACAAATGATATTATTATGGAAATAAAATGAATTTGCCTAAAAGAGTTAGAACAGTCCCCAGTCTATGTGGCATGACTTATCCTCTCCACCTGCTTGTTGGATTTTCCCATCATTCATGCATCCTACCCCTCCATTCACACAGATCTCACAAACCATCACTTCACGCACCATGCACACATGCACGAACACCTACACTGCTCTTTACCTTCAGTAACGCTAACCAGTCATCATTCATACACACACTCTCATGCCTTGGGCCACACACACCTCAACATTATTTCTTCTATTCTTTTTCTCCACTGCAGCCCCAGGCCTGGAACCCAGCAAATCTCAGTATCCAGCTGTGTCACAGCTGCAGGGTACTGTGCAGATGCATCTAGGGGAAGGATGGAGGCCGATGTGAGCTGAGACCTCTGGTGCCCATTCTAACCAGAGGCGGGAGGCTGCTGCAGACACTGTGGCCCAGTTGGTGATTGGAGGAGATTGCATGCACACTGTCCTGGACTGGCAGGGATCGAGAGAGGGGTAGGCAGGCTGACTCTGGACCCCTGTGCTTGTTTCCTCTACGCCCCTACATCCACTTCCTCTGCACCTGCTCTGAGCCTCACATTCGGCTCTGCAGATGTTGTTTTGTGCTTTAGGAAACATGTGATAAGCACATGTGCTGGACCAATGGAAAGGGGGTGCACCTAATCTGTGGTTCTGCCAGCCACACCCTCCCGAGAGGCTGCAGTGCCTTAAGTGGGGGAGCCCTAGGAACCAACTTGCAACATAAAATCCAGGAACAAAATCTTGGGAATTCTCCAATAAGCTAAATAACGCCACACCCCACCATCTTAACGGGCTCTTGAAGTACTTCCATATTCATGGCTTCCACTGAGTTTCATGAACATCCTGCCGGCAAGCCAAGCAGGAACCATCCATAATTCGTCAATGAAAAACCCAGGGCCTAAAGCTAGAGAATCAGGGCCAGGACCCAAGTCTTCTTTCTGGGATCCAAATTTCTTTCTATGATGCCTCATGGCTGATAGTTTCATCATCTCTTCCTTCCCATCAATCACTGTGCCCCCCTGGCACCCTCCAAGTGCTGAAGCAAGGCTCTGCCAGGTTGCTGAGACATGGCAGGATTGCTGAACAAGCTGCCACATTTCACTCCCAGGCAGCTCCAGGAATCACTGGACAAAAGCCTGAGTCCCTGTCAGCGGGCAGCACCTCAGGGAGATTGTGGGTAGCTGGTATTAAATGCTGGGCAAGTTGGTGTGAACAGTTCAGGGAAGATGTCCTGCAGGAGGAAATGCCAGGGATTATCTGCTTCCACCTCATCTTCTACATAAAAAGAAAAAAAAAATCAGAGAAAAGTAGTAAATGGCTTGTAATCACTAGCTAGTATCCCGCATCATAGGTGCTCAGAAACACTTGTCAAGCGAGTTCATTTGTGACCGGTGAAGGCTACCAGCACCTTCTGTCTTCCAGACTACATGTCTATCCACATGGCCCTTTCCAGACGGAGAAGTGGGTGAGGGGTCCCCTTTTTCATGGAGACATGGTTAAAGCACAGGGTCAACCAGGAGTCAACCAGGAGCTTTATATACATAAAGCTTGGGAGGTCACACAGAAATAGGACAACTTACTTTCTAACAACTTAAAGGAGCTGCCTTGAGTATTTTGGAACACTGGCAACCTGTTTGGAGCCCGTGTTTTCTCAGCCTGACTTCCGCGGTGACTTCCAAGTTTCCTTTTTTAGTTGAACAAGACAAATTAGCCATCAAGCCAGGTCCTAGTTCCTCATTTTCAAACCTTGCAGTAATGTGGGGGCCAGAGATCTCTTTCAAACTCTAGATTGTGACAGGTTCCTGAGTGAGCAGTGGGCCTGTGTCTTGGGGCTCCTGGATGTGACGTTGCTCTGGAGGGAGCCATGGCATTCTGGCTTTGGTCACTTTACTTTCTGTCAGGTAAGTGTGGTGGAGAAACATCTCAGGTATCTTAAGAGTTGTGAATAGACCACAAGTAGGGGGAATTGTTCTTTGTAGGACAAAATGCTTTTTTCCCCCATATTTGCTTTCTTCATGATGGATTGAATATGGAAGGAAACCAAATATTTTTAGTTGAAAGTGGATAACATTAGGAGTCTGAGGAAGTCTAGTTTTCATGAAATGTCACTGTGAGAGGTAGTGTCTGAGCATGGTGGATGGTTAGCTAAGCTTAGGCCTGAGAGGAGGGTGGGTGAAGTTGGAGTAGAAGATCTCTAGGTGTGAATGGCACCTAAATTGTACCACTACCATAATATGTCATTCTAATGAGACCAGAAGGGAGCCTGCCCGGGTTCAGGCATTCATCATTTGTGCCCATACCCAAGGTAGGGCCAGGTCACCAGTATCCTAGCAAGTTGTATGCACACTGGGTATTTCAGAGCTCTAAATCAGGAAGTTATAGCTCTCTTTTCTTATTTTGGTAAATTTCCTTTTTATATCTTGGAAGTGGGTTACCAGTCTTTGCTGTAGACCGGAGCACCTGTCTCTGATAGCTTCCATTGTGTTTCTCCATCCAGTATTTGTATAATGAGGATATCTTAGCTTGGGCTGTTATAACAAGATGCTTAAGCAAAAGCATATAACAAGATAAGATAAAAAGAAACAAATATAACAAGATGTTTAAGCAAAAGACATTTTTTTCTCACCATTCTGTGCTGGAAGGCATGGGTGGGAAGAAGAAAAACAGGTAGGAGAAGTTGAGACAGTCTGTGATAGTCATAGACCAGGGCTCAGTAAGCAAGCCTTTTAAATACACTGGTAAAGAAGTGGTTGTAATGTGGTAATATTAAGCAAAAAAGAAGGTAAGACCAAGATCCCGGGATATGTAGCCCATGGGGTAGAAGGATTCATTATCTAGCTATATTCACCTTGTGGAGGGGGAAACACCTTTATCTTTCAGGGAAATTTCTCTCAGTTGGATTAATCAGGAGATTTGGGGACTACCGTTTAGTGATAAGAAACTTGTTGAAACTATTTCCAGGGTGTCCTCCCCCCACCAGGAGTGATGTTTGGAATGAACAAGTATGTTCCCTCATTCTGTATCTCTTATTCCTTTATGGTATCCCACAATTCTGGGGACTGGAAGTTCAAGATCTAGGAGCCAATAGAGTTGGTTCCTCATGGTGGGGGGGTGGAGTGGGGAGGGGGGACTCCTCCCAGCTTGCAGATGCCACCATCTTCCAGTGTGCTCAAGTGGGCTCTTGGGCCCACTGAGAAAGCAAAGACACTAATCCCATTCCAATGGCTGTGCCCTCCTGACCTCATCTAACCCAACCATCTCTCAGAGTCCCCACCTCCTAATTCTATTACACTGTGGGAGGGCATCAACAACTGAATTGTAAAGGGACCAAAAAATTGTGCAAGCAGATATTTACCAGAAAAGCAGAGGAAGACACTGGAGATAAATTCTCTGCTGTCTTGTCCCTGCCCATTATAGAAGATCCTGCTCTTGGGAAAGTAGCATCCACACCCCTTTCTCACGAGTTTGGTTCAAAAGCATTTGAACCAGTCAGGTGTGGGATGTCTGCACACAAGGACAATCCCCCTCCCCTTAGAAGGGGTCTTTCTTCTTCCAGCCAGTCACCTTTCCATAAGCCTGCCTCTCACAACCATTCCCAGTGACTTAAAGAAGTTTGCATTTGGATTGTACATCTCTGACCAGCGCCTCTGTTTCTCTCTATGGATTTTCACAGCTACACTTTCAGAATTAGCACTCTCCATAAATGCTGCCTGTCAGCCCTTCCCAAGCCTCTGCATGCCCTTCTCATACTCCATTTTGTTTCTACACATCCATCTAACGCTCCATGTTTCTGTCAGTAGACCATCCATGTTACTCACTCTGCAGGAACATCATACTCAGGTCTCTCTGCTCTCCCAGAAGCTTCAGCCTTGTTTCTTCACCTGACTCTTCTGATTTAGCTAAGCTTCTTGGGGTTGCTCATAACGGCGTCTGTGGATGAGCACCTCTGTATCCCCTGTTCTCTCTCATGCCCCAAGTTTCACGAGGGCTGCTCTTGATGTCTGGGAGGGTCTCCCCTCCACACAAGTTCCTTATCTCCCCAGCACACACACTTTGCCTCTGAACCCTCTTCCAGAAGTGTACTGATAAGCATGGGATGCACATAGCCAACCATCATTCATGCTCTGTTCTTCTACTGCAGCAAGCCCAAGGGTTCTAACGCTGCAAAACAGACATTTTTTGATTTCAGGGATTCGTAAGCCATAGCTTACTTGCCTGCTCTGCATTTTCCAACTCACATGTAATGTGCATAACTGTCCACACACTCACAGCACCCCTGCTCACAGCCTCCTACCCCTGCTCCGTGAAGAGCATCGGTCACTCCCTCGGCTACCCTTTACACCAAAGTCCTTCAGGTCACAAAGTCCTTCCAGAAAGTCTTCCTCAAACTTCAACATCTCTCCACAACAGTCATAACAGATTGTCTTTAAGAGACCCTGGTACCTTGGAGTGAGATGGTAGTTTTGACCATGCTTTCAGGGCTTTTGTTGTCTGAATCACATAGGTTTGGTGGTGAAGTTGAAGGTGTCACTAAGGTTTGACTGAGAGTCAAGTCTGGCCACAGGCCAGGAATGAGCACCAACCTGAACCAAAGCTGTAAATGGGGTGTAACATGGAAAAAAGCTGAGTAACGAGGCTAAGTGCCAGAGATCGGGAGAAGACTGAGGCTGCGCCTGGGCTGATGATGGAAATGGGACTCAGTCTAGGTTGAGCTTGGAACTGAAATGGATCCTGGGATAGGTTTGGACTTGGGAATGTGGCTGGTATTGGTACCTACCTAGGGGAAAAAATCCTCTACATTAATTCCCTCTTCCGACAGTTTCCGGGACTCGGAGGATCCTCCCAGAAGTAAAGCTGGAGGGTGTTCTGGGTGGATCCATCACCATTGAGT
The DNA here is from genome assembly GCA_004024945.1 of Uropsilus gracilis. Taxonomy (NCBI): domain Eukaryota; kingdom Metazoa; phylum Chordata; class Mammalia; order Eulipotyphla; family Talpidae; genus Uropsilus; species Uropsilus gracilis. The sequence continues at coordinate 168,310 of PVHY01001024.1, read as the reverse complement.
GCCCACTTCCAGAAATGTCCAAAAGGGTTTATCTGTGCCGGAAGATGACTGAATCTGGAGTATGTACTACAGTGGTTTCTAATAAGAACTTTATCAAGGAGAAGTACAAGAGACGAGTCACCCTGACACCATGGCCAAGCCGGAATCTGTTCCTAGTTGAGGTGACAGATCTGGCCATAAGTGACAGTGGAGTGTATGCATGCGGAGAGGGCATGAACACAGATCGGAGCAAGACCCAGCAAGTCATCTTGAATGTACACAGTGGCCCACCTGATGGAGACTCAGTCCACCCCGAAAACATTTCCGCCAAGAGAGGTGGGGTAAACCACTAAACAGACTCTAAAGCTATTGCCAGTTCAATAATAACTGGGATTTGTGTAGTTCAAACTTCATAAAGTTAATTAACTTCATGGGCAATAATTTTATATCTAGATTTTGAGAAAGCAACAAGATAGATTCTCTCCTGATTTTAGAGTATATGCATCTTACCCAGTGAATAAGGGCTTGGGGTTAAGATTAACAAGAGGTTCTGAGACAAAAAGAAATTGGAAGTAAAAAAAAAAAGTAACTGTCCCATATAATTGTCCCATGAGAAATATCGGGGATAAGTATATAGGAAAAACTTATTTTTCAAGCCACATTTATAGGTCAAATTTGTTACTTTGTAATCTAATTTTTTCCTTATATTTCCTAAATGCTATCTTTCTCCTTTACTCCAACAACTTCTCATATAAGCAGCACTAATTCAACAGTCAAGAGTCCCAGGGGCCTCTGATAGTTTTCTGGGAATACTGACTACATTGGGTTGAAAGAATATTTCTTTTATGGAAGCCATTAACCCAGTTCCTCTTCTGATCTTGGTGGGCCCTGCTGCCATCCCCCCACTGCCATCTGCCCTGGCTGAATCAGCTACAGCGCATACCAAAAACCCCTTCTCCGGGTCTCAGTCTCCCTCCCAGAACACGTCAGTGTATTACTCTTGCCCCAGCAGAGCCCATATCATTCCTGGAAGAGGAGCCTACAGAACAGTCTCATGGATTTCAACACATGCCAGTGGCTCCTTTGTTCCCGGCGCCTACACATGCCAGTTCTGAATTTACGTCCAAAGGTCAGTTCCTGTGGGATGAGAGGTGGGAGAGATGATCCAAGATTGTGGAGTTGGAGAGGGGCATTATTTGCTTCAGAGACTGGTTGGTAGAACAGTACTAGTCTCAAGTGTGTACCACCCTCCCTCCAGAGAGAAGCCACCTCTGAGATGGCTGTCTCCATCCTTCATCATCCAACACCTTGATGTTAGTTGAAGAACTTATATTTCATCAACAGGTGGCATGAAGCTTGTGCTCCTCAAAATTTTGCTCTATGGATGATTGCAAACCTCAAGAAAGTACTGATTCCCCAGCCCGAGGCTCTCAAGCTCACCTAGAGCTGTCTCCACTTGCTAGCACACAGAGTGACTTTAATGATTATTTTGCTATGAAAAATCATGATTGTACCAATGAAACCTTTTTTACACTTCTATAACATTTGTCTATTCTAAATGCACTTGGCATGCAATATTTATTTACCTTGTGAAACAGAAACACTAATTGAACACTGCTACATTAATCTTGTGGGGTACCAAGAAGGATAGTATAAAGTGAGTGTGCTCATACCCAAGGCTATGACTGGGAAGTAGGTTGTGGGAGAATAGTAGTATATTTTTGTGTACAAGTATAGCTTACAAGCATACAAGTATAGCTTAAGACGGAGAGGACAAGGAACTACAAGCAAGATTTTCTCCATGCTCAGAGGACAAGCTCTTCTACCTGGGAAGTCAGTTTTCTTGGATAAAATGGTTTTTTGGAGCAAATGGAGATAGAATTGACTTGGTGTACATGACATAGGAAGAAGGTATTTCAGGCCACAAGGACTGCAAAAACAAAGATAGTCTAGTTAAAAGAGAAGAATATTTAAGAAAGTGATGGTGGGCCAATGCCGCTGGACAGTATACATGAAAGGTGACTTTTTCTCATTCTCTCCTACAGTGCCCATACCAGCTCAGAGGACCAAGGCTACTCCAGCTCTCTACCTCTCCCCCATCATCACAACCACTCAACATGCTCGAGTTTCCAGAGCATCTTTCATAGCAGCTGCCAAACCTCTGACTGTCCTGCCATCTACCAGAGCCTTAAAGACCAAAGCTCAGAAGGGGCTGTTCAAATCACAGGCAGCCATTGACAATCATCACACCAGGCAAAGGTAAGAGCTTCCACTCCCCAGGAGAGGTCAGGAACCAGGCAAAATTAGGGAATTCACTGAACTCTTCCTGCCATGTCCACTGAGACCCTTTTCAGCTTTATTTTCAGAGGGCCACCATGACACTCAGCACCTAAGACGCTGTCAATACCTCAGCAGGAAATCTTTTGATCACTCAGCATTCCTTCAGATGTTTTAATGGGAAACAAAATGAGAACTAAGTTAACTATGGAACTATTACCTCTAAATTGATTTTCTTGTGTTTCCTTTTACTTTCCTAATGTGGCTATTAGGAAATTTAATATTACATATGCAATTCACATTCTTTTCCTGTTGAATAGCATGGGTCTAATGCCTGGAGTGTAACCCAGTAAAGTGATGCAACATGATACGAGGGGGCAGCATCATAGCAGACTCTGAAGAAAACCTGTAACAGTATTTTTTAAATTTTTTTGTTTACATCGTTTATTTTTGTACAGGAATTGCTTTTTCCCTCACATGTAATCCCCATAGTTCTCCCACCACCATGTCATTGTGAAACATTACCATAGTCTTATGTGTTCTTCCCTACCGTTTTGACCCCTCTATCTCCCTCATTTGCTGTATGCCTGTCTTATGGTCACTTTGCTGCTTTTGTCTTTTTCTTGAACTTTTGTTTGATATCCCTATATTCTGTATATATAAGAGAGACCATCCAATATTTATCTTTTTCCTTCTGTCTAATTTCAGCTAGCATCATCCCAGCTAGTTCCATTCATGTTGCCACAAATGACATGAGTTTATACCTTTTGATGGCTAAATAATATTCCATTATGTAAATATACCATCACTTCTTGATCCATTCTTTTGGATTCAGGGGGACCTGGGTTGTTTCTATATCTTGGCTATGTAAATAGTGCTACAATAGACATGGGGATGTAGTTTTCCTTTCATTTAGTGTTTTTGTGTCCTTTGGGTAGATTCCTAGGAGGGGGATTGTTGGATCATATGGCAGATCCACTTTTAGTAGTTTGAGGAACTTCTACACGGTTTTCCATAGTGGCTGGACCTGTTTACATTCTCACCAGCAGTTTAAAAGAACTCCTTTATTTCCACATCCTCTCTCCAGCATTTGTTTTTTCCTTTTATTTTATTTTTGTTTCCTTTTATTTTCCTGGAGTAAAGTGGTAGCTCACTGTGGTTTTGCCTAAAGAAAGATAAAAATGTTATGAAGGAACCCACTCCTCAGTCCAATAATATCTATAGCTAAAGAGATAGAGGCCATGAGAGCTAAATGTTTTTAAGTAGAACAGTACTCCTGATGACTCTAGTGATTACACTGGTCTACTAATGGAAAAGAATTCAGATCAACTCAAGCAACATCTTCTTAGTCTTCACTATGTGTTGGGTGTTGTGCTATGTCCTAAATACATGCAATGGTACCCAGAGTGCCCCAAAGCCTTGCTCCTCGAGGGAAACTGGGTATTTCGGATTCACTTCTGCTTCCCAGGGGTTCTTGAAGGGCTAGGCAGGGAGCTGGATCCTTTGACCACATACAATATCCAGGTCCTATTACTAGTGCAAGCCTGCAATCATGGGGATATTTAATGGCTCTGAACTTCTTGGTGGGGACAGGAAAAAAAAAATGATTTTCTTTTACCAGAAAAAAAGTAAGTAGACATTAATCCATCAGGAAAATAAAATTTCAATATGTAGAGAAAATGGAAAGAAGCTCTTCTTTGCAGAAGTAGCTCTTAACATCTGTAATAATCTTGTGAGGAAACTGAGGTACAGAAAGCTGGACAAGACCTAACAGTTTACTGACTGCTGCACTGAGTCCTTTATGGCCACTGTTTTGTGTCACCATTATAGCATTATGTCAAACGAGTTTTACTGTTTCCTGTTTTACTGTTACTGTTTTACTGTTTCCAGCTACCAGGAAAGGAGACTTGGGAAAGCTGAGGGACAGGGAGGGAGGCCAGAATTCTGTCGCAAAAGGCAAGGATAGGAAGTATCTCCGAAACAGTTTGTCAGTCAATAGCCTTCTGGCCCTTCTCCTCCCCCATTCTGCTCTCCTTCCCACCTCAGAACCTACCACTATGGCCAGATGTCTGGGACTGAAGACCAGAGGTTTCACGTCCTAATCCCGACCACTCTGATTCTAATCCTGCTGGCCCTTCTGGTCCTGGTGGCTAGAAGAGTCATTCAAAGAAGGAAAGGTGAGCCACTCTCTTCTGTCTCTTCCTGACCCTTCAGAAGAGCAACCTGGAGTGCCCCCCCCCGCCTCCCCCCCCCCAAGAGGTCAGTGTGGAGACAGGGGTCCTGGAGGAGCGCAGCCCAGGTCCCCTGGCTTTCAGCAGAGGCAAGGGTGTGCCTCACGCGTCTGCACACTCTCTCCACATGTTGACCATAAGCACAGGCAAAGGAGGCACCTCTACTGCTCTCTGGACTCTCGGGAGGGGTAGGAGGACCAGGCGGGCCACGTGCCACTGATGGGACTTTCTCCCTCTTTTCATCTGGTGTCACCGACAAGGTCTCGCCAGGAGGGTCTCCAGACAGGCCACGCGAGTGCGTGTCCGGGAGGCCTCCCAACGGCCCTGGCCCCACAGACCCCGCGCATCCAGGCGGCCGCGTCCCCAAAACATCTACAGTCCCTGCCCTCGACGCACAAGCGAGGTGGATCCCGCAGGTTAGCCCCATCCGGTAGAGATGAAGCAGGGTGGGCGGTGCCTGGGTGAGCCGGGTGGGTTCCGCGGGTAAGCAACGCAGCGCGGGTCGGTTCCGGGAGCCGGGGGCTCGGTTTGGAGTGACTGGGATCGAAGGGCGAGCAGGACCAGGGCGGAGGACCGGTGCTGACCTTGTGCCCGCAGCCTGATTTCGCCGGGAAAACCAGGCGCCGCGGGGTCCGCCTCTCCTTTCCAGGGCAGGACCGGGTAGCAGAACTGGATCCCTAGACCACTCCATCACTTCTGCCTCCCTGCCCCCTTTAGGTCAGCTGGAAATCCCGCTCCAGGGTCTCGGAGCCTCCGGGCCCGGCGCCCAGCCTCAGGTAAGCTCCGCCCTTCGGTGATTGGCACCCGCGCCGGCATGGAGACCTAGACCTGCGCGAGGGCCGACTCTAGTGGCCGCTGGTGTGCAGGCTTCCCAAGCAGCAGCAGCAGCAGCCAAGCCTGGAGCTGGGAACAAATGTCAGTTTGTCGGTGACTGGTTCCCCAAAAGCTGGTGGACTGGGCCACCTAACGTTCAGTCTAGCGTTTCTTGTGGGGTCAATGCGTGTTTAGGAGGGACGATAGGTGGTCACTCTGAAACTAGGTGAAGAACTTTCAGGTGGGAGAGATTCCAGTTCTCGGAGGGCTTGAGCTGTTGATCGCTATCTAGTTTCACCTTAAAATGGGGAAGAACTTCCTGGTAAACTGACCAGAAGCTTATCAGCCTGGCCTGGAGATGAGCTGGGTGTAGCTAGGATTCCATGGCTGGCCTGGATGTAGCTAGGATTCCATGTAGCTGGGTGTAGCTGGCCTGGGTGTAGCTAGAATTTCATGCCTCAGGTGAGGACGATTCCTTTTGAAATTTAGGAATGGACATAGGCAACTCATTTTTATATCAGTGGTCATTAGCAGATGGGTCAAAGCCTTTAGTCTATCCATCCATCCTTGTTTTCCCAAACTAAAGAAATTTTAAAAAATAAAACATTTTATTCTCTAAATAGGCACCACTGCTAAACACTGTTATCTCAAACACCAGGAAAAACTTAACTGCAGCAAATACCCTTGTTTTAATTAGGGTGTAAACTAAGCTAACAGATCCTAAGACACTGAACAGAAACTTATCTTCCCCTCATGTAGAAGTGGGGGCCAGGACAAGGTGGCCTGAGCCATAGGCCATCCAGAGATTCAAACCCTTCTCACTGCTCCACCTCCCAGGTCTTGCCCAGATCATAGTCACCATTCAGTCGCCAGGCCAGTCTACATTCCAGAACATGGGACAGAGAAAGAGAAAGATGCTTCCACGAGCCCAAGAGATTGAAATGTCACACAGCGCTTCCACTCACACTCCATTGGTGATAACTTAATCATGGGACAAACTATACTTATCCTCTGGAGGCTGACAAATGCCATCCCTAGCTGAGCAATCAGGTAGCTCATTAAGAAGGGAAGAGTCATACAATAAGCAGAACTCCACCACAGACACCCCTAGTTCTTGAACTCCACCCCACTCCCAACCAGCCCTGCCGCCCACCCCTTCTGCCCTCATGCTGTCCCTTCAAACTTGACCTTCCCTGCGGCTACAGAGGCCCTCACTAGACCCGCTCTTGTGCAAATCTTACCCATCCTCCCTACTTGGAATCCTCATTCCCACTATTTTGGGCTCAAATCTTAATGTAGCAATTTTACAAGATGCATAAATTAGCAATGAGGTTTTTAACATTCACGAGAAGTATAGTTTTAAGCCAGATAAATTGGTTTCAAATGATGATTACTAATAGACAATGGGAGATATATTTTTGAAACAAGCTGCTACTCATTTCCTCTTTGGTAAAGTACAAAGAGTGACAGTTCCCTTCTGTGAGTTCTTATTGGGTGCTTACTACGTTCAGGGGCTGAGCCTCTGGTTCCCAGCACTTGTGTTTGTGTTTAAATATGTGGATGTCCCCACCACTGCCTTCTTGAGTGGGTGTTATAGTGATTGTGTCACGTTGGGGGTCATGGCACAGTGCTGTCCTCCAAGACCTGCCCATTCTGAAGGCAGATGACCAGCCAGTTCTGTCTAGGGAAGAACACTATGTGCCCATGCCACCTTCCTTCCCCCAACTAGAATGCCCTGTTGTGACATGTTACACACTCAGAGGTTCAAAGGATGAGTCACTTGGCTATGAATAGCTCCTGAGAAGCTCCAGAGAAGATACGTGTCTATTCTACAAGTCATATCATACAGTCCTGGGTGGGGGAGACCCTCCTCCAGCCGCTGAGTCTCCTTAGACCTGTACTTCGCCATGTGATTTTAGTCTGAGTACTTCCTGCCCTGTGATATATCGTTCAATGTTTCCAGTTATCTACATGCAACACCTCCCTGAAAATCCCCAGGGCCAAGCCACTCCACTAGTCTCAAGCACCTCTCTGTCTTGGCCTTCTAGAAGTCAGCAACCATACACATTCCCTGTATACTGTGAAATCTGCCTGAAGAAATGCCAACACCACCCTACTTTGGTTGTTGCCAGGTGCCTATAGCTCCCTGGTTCCATGCCCCATCTCTGAAGACCAACTATGAATGCGTGAGCATCTACCACCCTGCTGGTGAGGCGGAGGATGCAGACCCAGATGACTACGTCAATATTCCCTGCCCAGCTCACCTCTCCAGCTGCTCCCCTGGACCCAGACTTTGAGGCCAGTGGGTCTTCTCTGTCTTCGTGTTCCAACACCTGTTTTTAGAGCCCCCCTCCACCCCTTCTCTAGTATTTTCCTGTCTATCCTAAGAGTAGGTCATGCCTGCCAATACTGCTTGTACACCTTCAGCCCCCTGTGGATTTCAGGTGAACTCTGAGATGCAAAGGGTGTGTCCCAGTGTTACCTACCTCTTTTCTGAGCTCTGTTACAGACTAGAGGGTATTCATAGCATCCTTAGCAACAGGCCCTTGTTGTACTGGCTCTAGGTCACATGATTTAGGACTGGCTTTTGCTTAGTTGTTATTTCAGGAACCCTTCCTCATGCCCACTGATATGCCTGGAATGCACCCCAAGGCCCTGCCTTCAGCTCTGTGGGTTGGGAAGGGCCTCATACAAAACAAAAGAAGGAGGGTTTTACCCTGATCTTAAGGTTGGCACTTCCTCGTGAGCTACAACTGTCTCATGTCATCTGCTAAGAATAATTAATTTTGCTGCGATGAAGGGTACTCCACTTTTGGAACCATGGTTGTTAGAATTTATGACATGCACAAATCTCCCTCTTTTATGATCTATGTGTGTGTGTGTATATATGTATATAATTAATCTTCCTTAATTCTCCCTCCCTTGATGCGCATAACTACTCTGACCCCAGGATTTCCCCTCTTTCAGAAATGTTTTTGTCATCACTTTATCCTTTTTCAATAACCTAGCACTGATACTGTGTTTCTCTTAACATTTGTCAAAAACCTTGACATCTCTGTTTCCAGAAATGTACCTCCTCTCTCTGCCAGTTCCAGGGCACTTATGTCAAGGGTAGGAATGAACTGACCTGGGGTTCTGAGAGGGTAGAGGTTCTACAAGAGCTCTTGTGAGACAGAGCAGGAAAGGTCAATCTCCTACATATGCTTTTCTGCTTTACTTTAGTTGGCAAGAAGTATCTGACCTTGTATCTTTAGGTCAAAGTCAGCTACAAAGTTCAGCTAGAGCTTGGGACTAAAGAATGCCCCCTTCCTGCCAGTGTGAAGAAGGCCTCATCAAGATGCACAGCTCAGTTCTGCTGGCCCTGTTCAGGGATGGAAGACTGCCAGCTGGAGTCTCCTGCCTTGTGTCAGCAAGGAGCTTTATCACAATCGGACTGTACATTCAGGGACAACAACACCATCAGCCATGTCAGCTTGACACTGGCACCCTCTCAGGCAGCCGATAGGGAAAGAAAGAGTCGGATAAGAAAGGCAGGCACCCAAGCCAACGGGGTGGTGTGGATGGGGTACAGAGGACAGGCAAGATTTTATATGTTCGGTGAGAGACTGCTTTTTGCGTACCCTTACTTACATTTTGGCTTGGCATTTGTATTTCAAAGTGGTGCCCCTCACTCCCACCCCTGTGCTCTGTTCCTGCAGATTTCATGATTTCCGTGATTTCTGATTTCATGATTTCTGTGCATGTTCCTGCAGTGTGATTTCCGTGCTCTTAAGCTCAACCTCATATCCAGCTCCCTCCATTGTTATTCAACAATTCACAAACAGGGAAAAAAAAAACCTCTTTTACTAGACATTTGCCAGAATTCATCCACTGTCCCATCTGGTTGCTGGCATCGTGGAAGATAAAAGAAAGTTACGTGGCATTGTCTCTGCAGCCTGTGCAGAGCTAAGTCTCCCAAATAAATATAGCACTGGTTGAAATACTGACTGACATGCATTAAATAGAGTTGCAATAATATTGGAATTCGCTCTGTAATTCTTCACCACATCCGAAGGAGTCTTCCATGACTGGCGCTGGGACCAACTAGAGGATGAAGTCTTTGAGGATACATCTTGGAGGAATGGAGAGCTTTACGGGTCTTTATTTCACTGGGTTCTGCCCTTTATTTCACCAGGTTCTGCCAGGCACATGTTGGCAGGTATTTTCACATCTCCTAGGAGAGGGCTATCTGTGATTCCTTGACACAAGGGAGCCCAAGTATGAGTCCTTGCCCACAGGGCAGGGTACAGGCAGTCAGTGAGGACCACAGACTCATTCTGCTGCCTCAACTAACCAACTCATTCTCCATTCTGGGAACTAACTTTCCAAGTAACTAAACAATAAAAAGGAATCTCAGCTGCGTCACCTTTAAAACCTTCCTCTGACGTGCCAATTGAGAATAACCGTATGTAGAGCCCCAGGCTAGAGGAAGGTAACACCATTGACTGTTAGCACTGTAAGCAGAGTTGTAGTGCCTCCACTGCCTTCTGTTTTTCTTCCTTCTTTGCTCCCTCCCTTTTTTCCTTCTATAATCACAGCATTTCTTAGAATAGACACTGGTCTTTTTAATCTTTGTCACTGTGGGTTCTCATCCCTGCATGCAAAGTTGCCCAGAGAGCAAATCTTAGCAATAAGGGTAAACATAGAGGTTTATTTACAGTAAAGGGGAAAAACAGAGTCTAAAATTTCACACCACACAAGTATCCCAAACAGAAAGGAACCCCACTTCTGCTCCTTGGGGAGCTGCGTGGGGGTTACCTCAGTCCTAGTGGTCCTCCATCACTCTAAGCAGCATCAGGTGAATCCCCCCCAACACGAGGTTCAGCTCCAATCTATCCCTGTTGCACAGTGGCTCAGCGCTGCATCAAGGTCGCCTCTCCTCCTCCTTTACACACTTCAGGGCCCGACACTGGGAGAGCCCCAGGAGACACTGCTTCTCAGTGCTTTTCCTCCAGAAGCCAAAACCTCTGAGATCTCCAAACATGCCTCTGTTCTCCTTTCCAAAAGTTCATGACCCAGTCTCTGCTCCTTTCTTTTTATTCTCTCTTCCCCTCCTCCAGCCAGAGCACCAATTTCCCTCTACTCACCCTCCTGATGCTTCATTTTCTCTTCTCCACCCAATATTTACAACAAAGTAAAAGAAGGGAGCACCCTTATCTTGTTTAGGCCATCCTTTACCTCTGTGCTTTTCAGACATAGCTAATGGCAATGCCTAATTTTTATGAACAAATACATTGCCCATGTTGAGGTCATGGCTTCAGTCTCACATGCAGAGACACTCAGTCTTTATCCCTGGATTGGACAGGATGACCAGAGAAGACCTTTCTTTGGACTGACTGCCATGGGCCCAAGCTGCAGTGTCCAGGTTCAGAGTCCATAATCCTTTATTCTGCAGTTCTATGCCTCAGTATCTCCCTCAACATGTTTCCATTCTGTTTTTGAGACACCACAGATTTTCCAGCCTTTCTTGAAATTTCATCTATGGGCTTAAAATCCCTTTGACCTTCCTCCTATCCTATCCAAATCCTCTATGTGGTAAAATGGAGAAAGCAGCACCTTATCCACAGTTAGGCCTCATGTTTACATAAACACTAGAGACATCACTTTCTCTCACCCCTTTGACTTATCTCAGATCTTGAAGCCAGTGTCAATGGTTTGCTGTTTGTAAGTGGTTGGCTCCTTTCATAGAGGGAGAAAGTTAGGCAGGCACTATCACCATTCAACACTGGTGTATAACAGAGTAGAAGGTTCCTGCCCCAGCTACGAAAGTTGTTTCAAAAGTAGTAATGTGTAGGCAATTAAGGCTTTGTGGAGATTCATATATTTGGGGATTGAAGGAAGGAGAAGGGAGAGCTGGAAAAAAGGAAATAAGTCATGGTTCCCTAGAGAATTACATCACTGCCTAGTCACCTTTCACTGTAAAACACGGAGGCTTTGGAGAAAGGAGCCTTGAGGTGAGATGACAAGTAGACCTACGTCTGGCTGCCGCTGGTTGTGTGATCAGGGGAAGTCTCTTACTGTCCTGCACCTGTTTCTGCATCTATTAAAAAGGGGGGAAAAAGCTGCCCTAAAACAGCACAAAGATGCTGTGCAGCAGTAGGCAGCAGTTATTTTAGGTTTCACGTTCCAGTTTCAGTTACCACGATCAACCACAAGCCAAAAATTATTACATTCAGTAAGCTATGTGAGAGCCCATAGTCACATAACTTGTATTAAGATTTATTCTCATAATTGTTCTCTTTAGTGAAGAAAAGAAAACCAAACAGTTACAACTATGGACCTTGAGCAGCAGTTCACTGTTCCAAGTAGAACCCCCAACTAGGAGATTCAGAAGCTCTTCTCCCTCCCACCTCCTTGTCACAAAATCACTTGCAATAATGTTAGTGGAAATCTGCTGAGTTAAATTTTTTTGATCTTTAGCTGCAATCCTGAGGTCCTGAGACCCCGTCAGCAGTGGTCCAGTTGATGGAATCTGAGGGGGTAGCTATGGGAACCCCACCCCTGTCCCCTCCCACCAGTCACAGCAGCTCAGACATCAGACAGATCATCCACCCCAGTACATGGGGCTAGAAGTTATGCCCGCTAGCATGAGCAGTTGGTGCAGTCCAGGGACCTTATGCCTAGAACAGACCTGAAAGCAAGCAAAGAAAAATACAAGAAAGAAAAATACAAGAAAGCCCTTTTGGGAACAATACATCACATAAAAGTCAGCCTCCAGAACCCAGCACTGACATGGAAGAATTTCTCTCCCTGACAGACAAGGAATTCAGAATAGTCATAATTAGACAAAATTTCAAGATAGTAGATGCAGGAAATGAAAAGAATGATATGACAAATATTATTAATAAACAGAAGAATGAGATTGAATCTTTAAATAAAGAAAATTGCTTATTTTCTTATCTCATACTGTGTCCAAGTTATGAATTAAAGTTTGCCATGGTTGTGTGCTAATATAGAAAAACATACTATAATAGAGTTCATGCTACCTGTGATTTCAGGCATCCACAGGGGGTCTTGGAGCATGTCTCTTGGATAAGGAGGAACCACTGTGCACATGTAAACACATTGCTACTCTGCAGAGGGCACCAGTGCCTTTATTGGCAAGTATTTTGATAATTGTGTTCTATTAATGAAGAAAACATAACCCACGGCCAAGGAGAGCATCTAAGTACTTCTGCTTTTATCCCTTGGGGTCAGTAATTTTAGAAGTGATTCCTGCCACATAGCCTCTCATGGCCTGTTCTTCAGTTTATTCGAATAAGAAAGCATGCCACAGGCCAGATTTGGAAAATTGGGAGTCCCTGCAGGGAGTCCCTGCTGGCTAGCCCTGACCTGCATTCCTCTGCCTGAGGTCCCCCGGGTCATACAGGCAATGCAGCATGTTAGGAGCACCAGTGCAGTGCTCGTGTATCCAGCTAGAGAGGTGTTCAGACTTCTGTTCCCCCATTAAAGGTGGGTAGACCTGAGCAGTATAATCAAGTTTATACCACCAATGTATATACAGCCACCCCATGGAATGATGAATTTCTTCATCTGGTAACTGCAGCCATGGCAGGAATTTTAGGCAGCCCCTACCCCCCTGGGGAAAACTGCTTCTGAATGAGACCTAAGGCTCTGAAAGCAGTTGAGGAGTTTCCCACAATGCTCTGGGCCCTGCTCCAGGAGGCTACAAGATAGTTACACAGAAGCCCACTTCAGTGAGCTGGGCTTAAGGATCTGACAGGTGCTAGCGAATTTGAACACCCACCAAATCTCCCCACATCCCAGATTTCAGGAACATGAGCCCAGAAACATGCTGCCTGTAGGCAGGGAAATAGGTGGCGGGCATTTTAACACCTACTACCAGTGACCCCACTGGGACTCCCTCTCTCCATCACATACACATTGTTGCTCGTTTTCTTCAGCAAACCAAATATACGCTGCCATCCTTGACTAGCAACCTGGTCTACTACTGCTGCCACCATATGGACCAGGCTGAAGCCCTTTGCTTTAGGAAAACCTAAGTCTTTCTCTCTAGCCCTCAGCACAGGTCTCCATTGCACTCTTTCCCCCTTTGGGATCAGGGACATTACTAAAAAAACTTAACTACTATGAAAAGGAGATACCAAGAGGTACTGATGACACAGAAACAAAGTAAGAGTGCAGGGCAATTGATGAAGTGGAAGCAGAGAAGCCTTGAGAGACAAAATAACTAAAAATGAAAGTGAGTCTGCAGGGCAGCTACAACCACAGTCTGCTGATATGTAGGGAAGTAGGCGGTATGAGCTGTCCCGGGGCAGGTATGAACAGAGATATTGACAAGGTCATCAACACAGCTTGGCAGACTGTGTCTAGAATCCTGCATGACTCATTCCACCTGAGGGTATGTTGTAACAAGCATTCCAGGCAGACATGTGCCTGAGTCTCGAGTTTGGCGGAGCTAATCACAGCACGATTCCCGGGGTGGGAGGGCAAGGCGAGAACTCCAAGACCTTGGCATAACACCAGCTGAGACTGTTGCTTGTCACGAGTGTGAGCTTTTACCCCAAGAATGAGTTCAAAGTGTGATTGCGTCACCTACAAGCTCTCTGAACTCACCTTTCCTCAACTGTAAAATTGTACTTTTATAGGGCCACAAGACAACTCTATTTGGGAGCAAATAGCAGAAATTCCAAATCAGAATTCCAAACCCTTCTCAATAGCTGCTGGACCAGAATGTGTATTTTTATGTGGGAAGCTATAAGACAGGTAAAAAATCTGCCATAAATAAGCACACACCCTTATTCATTCCTGCCTGACTTCAGCACACTGAAGATGGATGCCGCAGATTTCTTCTCAATGAATGACTATTCTCTATCTTCCTGTGATTAACCGACCTGAGAGACATTTCCCTAAAGATAAAGGTGTCTGCCCCCATAGTGTTTTCTACAAGATAATGAATCCCCCTACCCCACTTGCTACATACCACAGGATCTTGGTTTTACCTTCTTTCTTGTTTATTTGCTACCACATTGCAACCATTCCTTCACAAGGGTATTTAAGAGTTTGTGAAGCCTAATAAAGCTGCATGCTTGCTAGCCCTGGTCTCTGATTGAGTTTATCTCCATCTTAGACTGCTGCAATTTCTCTCCTCTATTTTCTCGTTCTCAGTCACATTCTAAGACATTTTAAGACACTCCCAAGATGATTCCTGTTTTTAAACTTTGAGAAGCAGCTACATAAAACACACATGAGAGAGTAAGCCAGTGTGCCCCCCATGGTAAATGCTTGACAAATGAGAGTTTCAAATGGAAGGAAGATTAAATCAGTATCCTTAAGGGGAAAAGTTTGCCCCAGGTACGTTTGACAATAATTGGAGACATTTCTAAATTCCATAACCAAAATTGGTTTGGAAGCAGAAATATTCATTGATTGACCTCTGGACTATAACTTTGCCAGAAGGTACTACCTTCTTCTCTGCTATTGATAAAATAAGTGAGTTATTATTACAGGCATTTCAAAGAATGAAAGTAAAAACAAAGGTAGATTCTTCTTTGTCTTTACAAAGGTAGATTCTTCTTTGTCTTGAATAGAATACTTTCAAGTGAATTTTTGATTTGATAGTCACCATGATTTTTTCAGAGAAAAGAAGATATTATGTTGTGTAGTTAAGAAAACTGAGTATCAGAAAAGTCAAAAGATTTTCCATGTATCATGTGAGTAGAGGACAGAACCAGAGCTAGAGTGCAGAGCTTCTGGCTTTAGTTCAGTATTCCTCTTGCTGAACAATCCTCCTGTATGCATTTCAGTAGTACAATCATTCATTTGTTGAACAAACATTTCCTAAGAAACTACAAAGCATCAGTAATGTACAAAAATATAAATTACTATGATGTTATACAAAGTGTTGAAAAGACAAATCTATAGAGACAAAAAAAATAGAGTAGTGGGCAACTTCATGGGCTTGTATTTAGGGACTGGTTGGATGGAAAGAATGGTAGTGACTTAATAAGAGCAGCTTGCTTTTTGAGGTGAGGAAAATGATATAAAATTAGATTTACCCATTAATTTTTAGATTTTCTTATCTCATTTTTCATTTTTGTATGATACTTGATTTCTTCCCTCATGTGTAGTTCCCATAGTTCTCCCACCACCAAGGCATCCATGACCATCACCACAGTCCTGGTGCTCTTCCCTTCCCTGCTTTGACTCCTTTCACTCCTCCTCCCCTGCAGGGTGTCTCAGAGTTGTGGTTTTCCTGCAAGTTATGTCTTTTTCCTGATCCTTTGTTCTGTTTCCCTATATTCTCCCTATAAGTGAGACCAGTCAATAGTTTTCTTTCTCCTTCTGACTTATTTCACTTAGAGTAATTCCTTCCAGCTCCATCCATGTTGCTGCAAATGTCATGAATTTGTCTTTTTGATTGTTGAGTAATATTCTGTTGTGTGTATATATATATGTGTGTGTGTGTGTGTGTGTGTGTGTGTGTGTGTATTACACCTTGATTCATTCATCTGTTTGGGGGAATTTAGGTTGTCCTCATATCTTAACTATTGTAAATTGTGCTGCAGTAAACATAGCAGTACAGATTTCCTTTTGAATTAGTCTTTTTGTGTCCTTTGAGTAGATTCACAAGAGTGGTCTCACTGGATAATGTGGTTTTAAGAATCTTCCACACAGTTATCCATAGTGACTGGACCAGTTTGTATTCCCATCAGTGGTATAAGAGGATTCTATTTTCTCCACATTCTCACCAGCATAAAATTAGATTATTTTTGATGACTGCATAACTCTGTAATTACACAAAAAATCATAGACTTGTATGCTCCAGACAGGTGAACACAGTAGTATGTCAGTTATATTACGATAAATCTGTTAGAAAATAAAGACATATTTGTTTTCTAGTGAATAGAGAGCCACTTGCAAATAAATGGCAACCCTGTATCAGGGTAAAGATGGTGTTTATGGAAACATCAAAATGAGGCAAAATATCCCAATGTTCCCAAATTGCTGCAGCGGGTGGAGAGCCTTTCCAGTGGCAGAGACTTTGTTCTGAAACTTTATCTTGAGTAAGAGTTTATCAGCAAAAATGAGAAAGGTGGTCACTTTCTGGAGACCCCTCTACAGATTCTGTCAATACACAGTTGCTACGGTGGACCAGGGAGAAGAAAGTTCTGACAGTTACTAGGACAGGAAGAACATTATATTGTTGTTCTACTTAACTAATGATGGGAATTGACAGGAAGCAGCAATTCAGGGCAGTGTGAGGGGTGCTGCCAAACTTTCAGAGCTGCAGGCAAGAGAAGAAGTAGGAAGAAAGTCCAGAGTCTCAGATTTCATGTCAGTACCCTCTTGCAGCATGGAAGAAACTGCTTGTAGGCTGGCCAAGTGTGTGGATGGTTCTCCAGGTTCATTTGTGGTATAGAAGACTCCTTTTCTCCAGACATGTGAAGAGGTTCCATGCCTCTTTATTCATGCCAGCTGTCTCCTCCATTTCAGCAACTGCCACATGATGATGCTTCTGAGCCTTATAGTTCTGAAATATGGTGCTGGGAACCCAACTCTTCACTGCCAGTGGCAGTGGAGAAGTTTTCTGGTGGGGATAGAGTTCAGCAGGTGGTTGGTGCAGCTAGCTACTCTCCTCTCTTTGAGGTCTACTGTTCTGCCATGGGACCACAGCCACATCTCTGTGGCTTTCCTCCCGCACTAGAAAAAAAGAGAGCCTTGCTCACAGGGCACACATCCCTGGACCAGGGGTTTGGTTCCCCAGACTGGGGAGATGTTGTAGGTAGAACTCTGTGGCAGTTCATCACTATAGTTAGTCTCACAGTCATGTTTCTTGTGGTTCCCAACATGCTCTGTTTGGGTCCTACTCAGGTGGTGAGTATGTCCAGGGCCTTTATTTGTTCCTCTCCTCTCCTGTATGTCTGCAGCTGGTATGCCTGATTTTCTTATTCCTAGTGCAGGTCTGATTGAAGTGGGAGTATGCTACTTCCATGCCTATCCCTTACCCAACAGAGACTGCCCAGTCCCTACTCCTGACCCATGTGGAGCCAGAAGTTGGCTACTCCAGCTCAAGAACTCTAGACCCCAAGATCCCGAGATTCAGATAGCACAGAACTCTCTGTCTCCACCTGTGTGCTGGGGGCCTTCTCAGGGACTTAGGTTATCTGGGAGGACTACAGAATTTTGTGTGTTAATTTTGTAACCTGTCACTTTGCTGTATTCATTTATTCTTTCTTTCTTCTTTTCTTTTTTTTTTTTTTTTTTTAGCACTGTTGTTTCTGGTTTCTTTGTTGCTGAACATTTAGATTTTTTTTTTTTTTTTGCTAGTGGTGGACATTTAGGTTATTTCTTCTATCTTTGCTTGGAAATATATTTCCTTTAACCCTTGAGTAAATGATAAGACTGATAGCAGTTAGTCACTTAACTTTTTAAAAAATTGTCAATTTTTTTTTAAGTGGCTGCATCACTTTACATTCCCAACAACAGCATATAGTAGTCTCATTTCCTCCACACCCTCTCCAATATCTGGAATAATCAATCTTTTAAATTTTATTCATTCTAATAAGTGTGATGTGGTATTTTATTGTGGTTTTAATTTGTATTTACCTAATGACAAATGATGTCAACTTCTTTTCATGTGCTTATTTTTGGCTACCTATTGAATTGTTTGGTGTCTGTTCAAATATTTCCCCCATTTTTAAAAAGTGTTTTTTCCTTATAAATAAATTTTTAATATTCTTTGTTTCTAGACACAAGTTCCTGATCATATAGAGGATTTTCAAATATTTACTCAAATACTAAAACTTGCCTTTTCATATTTTTAGATGTGTTTTGAAGAGCAGTTTTTAACTGTAATGAAGTCCAATTTACCATATTTTTGGATTCTGCTTTTGATGTCATATCTAAGAAATCTTGGGTTAACTCAAAGTAACAAAGAAGGTTGTTTCTCAGATTGTCTTTGAAAAGATATATAGCTGTAGGTTTGTTATAGGCTTGATTTATATCATGATCCCTTTGGAATAAGATATGGATCCAAATTCACCTTTTCCCATATAGTATCAGTCATTTTAGCACAATATCTTTTTTTTTGAGGCAAACTAGTATAAAAGTTTATTTTTTTTAATATTTTTTTATTTATATATATTTCACATCATTTCAGTCCCTGGGGGTCACCCACCACCTCCCCTTCCCACCCGCTCCAGCTGGTCCCCACATTTTAGCACAATATCTTAAAAAAAATTCTAGCTCCACTAAATTAACTTAATATTTTTGTCAAAAATCAATTGAAAATATGTTACTCATGAAAATTTTTTATCAGCTTTCTCTTCTGTTCCATTGAGAAATTTGTCTCTCTTTCATACCATTATCACACTGTCTTGATTGCTGTAGTTTTCTGTGAGCTTTGAAATAAGATAACTTAATAATCTTTCAATTTTATTCTTTTTTCAATTATTTTAGGCTTCTTGCATCATATTGATTATAAAGTGAATTGGAAATTTCTAGCTTAAAAAACTGTTAAATTTTTTCATTGCTTGGAGAAAATTGACATCTTAATATTATTCCAACTTCCAAGCAATAAATATGGCATATGTCTTTGTTATTTAGGTCATTTTTCAGTCTCTCTGCAATGGTTTGTAGTTATATGTCTCCCTAATTTATCCCCAAGTATTTCAAATGTTGATGCTATTATAAATAGTACTTTTTATTTCAAGTTCCAATTGTATCATGTGAGTATCTAGAAATACAATTGATCTTTATATTTTTTATAAAGATTATTTTATATTTACTTACATTCTATTACCTCCTGAAATGTTGTTATTAATTCTAGTTGCTTCTTGTAGATTCCATTCGATATTTCTACATAGGCGGAGCATGTCATCTATAAGTAAAGATGATCTCACTTCTTCATTCCAATATGGATGACTTTTACTTGTTCTTCTACTGAATTAAGGTTTAGTGTTACCAGAAATATAGGGACATGAGATTTAATACCAACTATGTTCTAACATATTGTGTAAACTTTTGGCAAGTCAGTTTTTCTCTCTGAACCCAAGTTAACCTGTAAAAAAAATCTCTATGCTCTCTCCACTTCTAACATTCAATGAGACAATGCAATTGGAAATATCTTTACATTCTAGTTTTAATCCACAGTTTCCTGTCTCCCGGCTTCTGAGTCCTACCCTCTTCCCCTTAAACATCTGACTCACTGTAAAAAGGTTGGTATGAATCCAAGATTGTCGACTTTTCTCCTCCCAACTTTCCAGTGAAATAAGGGAGTGGCTGTATTCAGTCATTCTTTCATCATTTATTCTGCAGCCTCCTGTTGACAAAGTCCAATAGACAGAGTAGGTTATCTGTTTTCTAACAAACTCCTTTCATTCATGAAAAGTAACAGCCAAGGATCACATACAAAAAAAAATCATTAGTTTTTTTTTTTTTTTAATGTTTCCTTTTCAACATCCATTGGTATCAGGATGCTGCCTTTAACTCTTGAGTCTATGCTTGTACAAATCATTTTACCATCTCTGAGTTATTATCCTTTGTAGTCTAGTAATAATGTTACCTACCTTATGATGTTGTCTAAAATAAATCTTGGCACTAAAGAGTAAAACTCAAGAAATCACACTTCCAGGCTTCAAACTATACTATAAATCCATAATAATTAAAACAACATGATACCAGAACAAAAGCAGACAGACCTGGCCAATAGAATAGAATTGAGAGCCCAGAAATACACACCTATATGGACAGTCAATATACAACAAAGGTTTCAAGAACATACTCTAGAACAAGGAAAGCCTCGTCAATAAATGGAATTGCAAAAACTGAACAGCCACATGCAAAAAAATGAAACTGGATCAATATCTTAAACTATGCAGAAGAATCAACTCAGAATGGATAAAAGATTTGGATGTGAGGCCTGAAAACATAAAACACATGCAAGAAAACATAAGCAAAAAACTCCATGACAAAGACTTCAATGATATCTTCATAATACATTTACAAGGAAAGTGAACACGAAAAAGAATATAAATTTTGTGTTCACATCAAACTAAAAAGCTTATGTGTAGGGAAAGAAGCCATAACTAGACAAAAAGACACCCTACTGGATGAGGAAAAAAATGTTCATGCACCATACATTTGACAAGGGTTTAATATCAAAGATACACAAAGATTCGTACAGCTGAACAAAAAGAAAACAACCCAATCAAAAAGTGGGTGGAAGAGCTTAATAGGCAGTTCTAAAATAATAATAAATCAGATGGCCAACAGGCACATGAGCAAAAAGTTTATCATCACTTATCATCACAGGAAAACGCAAATCAAAATTATAAAAGATACCGCTTCACTCCTGTAAGAATAGCCCATATCAAAAAGCACCAAAAAGAACAAGTGCTGGAGAAAAAGAAACCTTCTTTTACTATTGGTGGGTATGTAGGTTGGTCTTTAATTAAAGAAAATTATATAAAGATAATCATAAAATAAAATTTTAAAATATACTCACAGTAGGAGAAACAGGAAAATAAAGAATGAAGATCAAAAGATAAGAGTAGTAAAAGGTAACTGAAGTCACAACAATTAGTCACAGATGTAAAAAAAGACAATAATATAAATCATGGGGAGGAAGTAAAATCGCAGCCCTGAAATGTGTTCTAATATAACTAGCTATGAACACTGTGTGTGTAATTTTGAAAACTTGGTAAGTAGCTATCAGCTTGCTCTCTATATATGTAATTTTATGTCTGAACCTCATGGTAACTACAAAGCAAACGGCTATACTAAAAATACAAAAGAAGATGGAAGAAAAACTTAGAAATACCACTATAGAACTACATCAAATCTGTTCATTGCAGCTTTGTTTATAATTGCTAAGATTTAGAAACAAACCAAATGCCCCAAAACAGATGATTGGCTAAAAAAAAAATGTGGTATACATATACACGATGGAATACTACGCATCCATCAAGGAGGACAAACACATGTCATTTGCAGCAACCTGGTTGGAACTAGAAAGACTCATATTAGCAGAAATAAGCCAAAAAGAAAAAGAGAAGTACAGGATGGTCTCATATGATGGATATAGGGAAAAACAAACAAACGAATAAGAAAGAATGAAAACAACCGATGGGACTGAATCATGAAGGGAGAGAGGAGGAGAGGGAAGAAGGTGGGACAGGTGAAGAGCACAAAAGATCAGGATGACTAACAGGTGTTAGTGAAGTGGGAAAGCCCTGGGGTACACAATAATGCAATAATGTAATATAAATATAAATATACATATATATGCAAATTTTTTAAAATTTAAATTAAATTTAAGAGAAAAAGAAAAAAAAAAAGATAGGGTTATTAGGGAATGGAGAAAGAAAAAGAGAGCCATCTGCATAGTGCCAGGCAGGCAGGAGAGCTGCTTCTCCCCAGCGTAGAAATTGTACTGATTCCTTTTTTTCTTAATTTATTTATTTTTTTATATATGTGCTTCACATCTTTGTATTCCCTGGGGACCACCTACCACCTTCCCTCGACCACTCCCTCCCATCTCCACCCCTCCTAACTCTCCACATACTCATCCCTTTTATGGAATTTTTATGTATATGTCTATGGCCTAAATTGTCAACCGGAATAAATTTTATAATAATAATAAATAAATAAAAACATCAAATCTCAAGGGAAGAGGGAGTGAAACTAAAGGAGCAGAGAATACTATGTATACAGGAAGAAATCAACTAGCAAAATGCCAGTAAATATATAAATATCAGTTATCAACATACATGTAAATGGATTAACCCTCTAATCAAAGGACGTAAAATCTGACAATCTGACCTTCCTGCTAAGCAGGTGGAATGGGAAGGAGAGAGGCCAGCACCTCAGGTCAGAATGATGGCCCTTGGAGCCTAGGGAAGCTCAGTGTGAGAGGAGCCTGGGAAGAGAAGAGTGACTGAGAGTTGGTCACAGTGGGGTGAGTGAACTAGGCTTTTCCCTCCATTAACCTGTATGACCAGCCCCTGTGGTATTGCATACCCCTCGTGACTGACCCATTGGGTGTGCACATGTGTGAGTGTGCACACCTGGGTCTGGGAGAGAAGGGGGAAAGGGGCACAGAGAGCACAAGGAGAATACAGGAGTGCCTGGGAGAACGAGAAGAGAGAGCATAAGAGAATGCCAGGAGAGGTGTAAGAAAGAGTATGAAGATTCCCGAGGGCCTGGGGGGATTGTCTGCCTCCTGGCCCCCACCCCAGTCCCAGCCCTGCCCTGCCGGGTATGTCTGTGTAACTACTAAGACCAATAAAAAAACTATGCAGATTACGAGCATGCTGCTTCCCCAACAATTGGCAATAAGAATGGGATGGTTCAATCAGACAGTTCAACACAGACAGTATTCAGCGGGAGAAAGGCAGAGGCTCCCACTGATATTTTTCTTCCCAAAGGATCAAGTAGATCTTGGATGATATGAGAGTCAAACTCTTCCCTCCACTGTTTGTGATCCCAAAGCACCAGAAGTAGATGTTGCACATAAAAACTTTTATTTGTAGAAATACATTTTGGGTACACAGGTATCAGGAGCTAGAAGATACAAAACTATGGGGTTGGCAACTGGTTGGGGGGTGGGAAGGAGAGGGGTAGTCAGTTTGGTAGAAAAGTCTGTCGTTTTACATTAGGACTTTCTTTTGCAACCCACCTTTTGTAGCCTTTGGTTCAGTTTTAATTATCTCAAAGAGCATTGATAGTAAATAAATATGTCCTTAAATTTAGTAAAAATAAATTATCTCCAGGCACTCCTTCAGAATTTAGGTTTGTTTAATGTATAAAGCTAAATGACCAGCTCTAGTTAGGTTATAAATATAATCTGTGAATTTTTTTTTAAGTCAAGGACAAGAATATATTGAATTACAAAAAATAAATAAATATATTAACTAATAAATATATTCAGCAATAGAAAAGATATTGTTAGCATCTTATAAAACCATAGTCTAGATTAAGAGTGGGAGTACATAAAGATAATTATAAAAGGAAACAACTAATAAATTAATAAATATATAAATAATGAAAATAATGTGCATGGAGACTAGCACTAAATTGTATAACAAAGAGATGGTGGTTTGAGGTCGAATTTCAACAGGTACTTTGGGGACTGGAACTCTTGTTCAGGAGCAAACACACTTATTAGTGGCATCTTCTTCTAGTCCACATCCTCCATCCAGTTGAGAAGAATGTCTAGTTCTCCCAAAGCCTTCACTGCTGCAGCCTGAGGGTTAAGCTGAAAGACACATTTCTGTTGTCAGTAGCATAGCGTGTGCCCTGGGTGAATACTACCCTCTCACTGGTGGATCTGCTGGCGACTGTAAGCACAACATGCTTTTCAAAATAAAGAGCTTGACAGAAGTTTTGAAATCATGAGCTCTCATGAGAGAAACAAAAACCACGGGGACAACCGCCTTGGTCTTACCTAGGAATCAGGTGGGAGATGAAAAGGGAGAGGAAGGAATGCAGTATTAATTGGAATTAGAACCCAAGCCTCTTGAATCACAGAGATCACAGTCATTAGGCTGTTTTTAAAAGAGGTGGATGTGTGCATGTGCGTGCGTGTGGGTGTGTGCATGTGCATACAGGTAGGTGGGTAGGTAGGAACTGCTTCTGTGCTTCAACAGACTATGTATTTGCTAGGCAATGGGTCGATTGGGGATTCAGAGATGAATTCTACTCACAAAAAATTTGCAGTCAAGTGAAGAAGACAGGTGGAAGTCGGAAATGTAGTGGAGTGCCTAGACGCTAAAGTTCCCAAGGATAAAATGTTCAAGTCCCCAAAGACAAAAGGAGGCACCTACTCCTGACAAGTGTCCAATACTTTCCTGGAGTTAATGCCTAAGCTAAATCTTAAAGGAATGATCAGGAATTAGTCAGTGAGGAGTGAACCCCAGACCTTCCTGGCAAATGTTAACAGCACTGAACTGAGAAACAGCATGGCTTGGGCTAGTGTGGAGTTGTGTGTGGATTTCTGCAGGCATGTGTGTTTCAAAGATGGAAAATTACTGTCTTTTGTTTCTCTAGTGCCCAGCTGTCTCCAGAGTGATTTGCTGAGATTGTGGCCATCCTTCTCAGTCTTTACAGCATCTTCCAGAGAGGTGCCCACAGCTTCCAGATGGGTGCCCAGATGGGTGTCTCAGAGAGCTGTTGACCTGGAGCTCCATGACCTCCACCATACAAATTTCCACACCACCCACTTGTAATCTCAGTTCTAAAGATACAGCAATCCCACCCAACTAAGACCAAAGTCACTATACCTCTTCAAAGTGACTCAGAATCTGGCTGTATTTCTCCAGTGCTTCCTCCCCGCAGGGACAAATCATCCGAGCATGCTGAAAAGAATGCCAAAGAATCATATTAAATCATATTAAAGATTGCTTTCCGCCCTTGCCATTGACACAAATTATTCAGGAATTCTACTCTTTCACTCACATTTCTGGAGCTACTCCCATCCCTGTAAAAAGTTCTTTCGGGACTCATCATTTTGGAGTAATTAAATTAGCCATCAGATAGAAAGGAAGATTTTTGGACTCAAATATGGAGCCACCGCTGCACTTTAGAAAAAGGCAGCATTTAAAAAGTTTGTGATCACTGTGTCCCATCTTGCCTGCAGCCCTACCCAATTCTGGTCTAACCCCCTGCTAGTGACCCCCATGAGAAGAGAAAGTTGGATTCCTAGCTTCTCTTCATGCCCTATATTTGAGATGGAGTCTGGACACAGGGTACACAAGTATGCTATGGGCTATCTTAGCTACAAAAGCATAATTTCCTGGGTAATAGATAATTATCATTAACATCAAGTCACTAGTATTTAATAGTTCTTCAGCTTTTTCTACATGGAACATATACCCAAAAGTCCTTAAAACTGAGTTTTTACTACCTACTCAGATGGGTCAACACAGACTATTAGAACTTTTGGACACAACGTGCCCATCCCTTAAATAGGGATAAGAAAGAACTCAGTCACTAAGTCATTGCAGCAGTCTGTTGAGGTAGAGCTCGTTACCCAAACTCTTACACAGAGCCGGAGGTCTTTCTTGATGATAAGAAGAGAGTTGGCAAGACTACTGATTTTCCGGAGGGTGTGGTGGTCAGACTTTGGATAGTTCTTGAATATTCTCTCCAGGTAGAGTCTCAGTATGTGGCGGAGGAGGCAGCACTGATCTTCAGGCTACAAAAAAGAGTAATATGTTGCTGGGGAGAGACTAGTCAGGGGCAAGACCCAGGGTGAAGAGGTGCCCTCCCTTCTCAGAACTCAGTTGGGCTAAGCACATACCTTTGCATTTTGCAGAGACTCGGTCCTCCTCAAGATTCTGATGTCAATGATTCCATCTTCCACTTGCTAAACAGAAAAAGACAAAGCAAATGAGGACAGGTGAATGACTGTTGCCAGGGTCCCAGACATCAGGGCCTCTCATTGATTGCCCCCTTTCCGGGACCCCATGGCCATGTCCCGCCCTCTTCAAATTTTAAACTATAAACAACAGACATGTCTTTGGAATGTACCCCCTGGCAGGGAGCCCCCAGAATGCCTCCTTGAAGTTACACTAGCAGACTGCCAAAGTGAAGAAGACAAGTAAGAGTGAGAGACAGCCACGAGGAGAGAGGTGGGGTGCCTGCCTCACATACCACATAGTCCCGAATCTCAGAAAATGCATTTCTCATTTCCTGAAGGTTTGTGGTGATCACACATCTTCCCAAATGGAGTGTCTTCAGCCCAGAAGAAGGTGTCCAGAAGTGATAAAACACAGCAGCAAGGAGGCAGAAGGCAAGACCAGTACTCTTCATCTTGTGCCAGACTCTGGAGATCAAAAAGGTAAGAATCCAAAGGAAAAGAATATAACTTACCATCTCATGTCTTAAGCAGTCAATCCCAGCACAGGGGACATGCTTCCTCCATGAACACTAGATATAAAACTTAATAGCTTTATCTGGCTTCACATAGTCTGACCCAGTCATCTAACTTACCAAGAAATTCTGCTGTGCCTGCTCAAAGAGAAGTCTGCATCTGAATGAGCATTAACACTGCAGATCCCAGTTCCTTTATCCTTTTCCCATCCTGAGCCCATCGTCATCGCTGGCAGATCAGACCTGGAGTGCCAGGCACTTTCAGTGAGTAGACAGAGGATGACATTTCAGGGAAAGTGTCAAAACTTGTTTTGGAGAACTGACGTATGCAGTCTTCCTGTAGTTGTCCCTTCTCGAATGCCAGTGTAACTCACCTATCCAATCTCCTTAGACCACAGGGGACTGGGGCAACCTCATCAAGCTATTGCTAAGCTACCCAAAACACATAGGGGAAATGGTCAGGATTTAGTTGCCACTGCCAGGACAGTGGAGATGAGCAGTGGTCGGCTGTTTGGCAATGAGATTTATTTCTGCCTCAAAGGCAGGTAGAAAATGAATGATTTCATAACAATCTACTGCCAAGGAAAGGCAAGATCTTGTGGGCAATCAGCCCAATTCTACCTCATCCTCCTCCCTTCCAAGGAGTCTGGGCTCCACAGCGCCCTCTTTATGAAAGTTCTAGGTAGACAGGCTCACCTGGGATGAATCCAGGGGCTGTCATAGAGCTCGCCAGGTCAATCATGTGGTCCCAAAAGAAAACAGGAAAGACTGGGAAGAAACTCACTTTTCTTGGGGGAAGGATGCTCTTGGTAAGAGGGTACTAAATGGACCAGAATTAAGGTGAGTACTCATCTCAGGCAGAAAATTTAGGGGTGGCACTAAAAGTCTCAATAATCAAGAAAATAACATTTTAAGGCAAAGTTAAAATTATTGTAAAATCTATGATGAAAAAAATTAACATTTAAAATAGGAACTGAGAGTGCTCTGTTGAGCCATGTCAGAACCCAAGACAAAATGAAAAATGAGTATTTCTATCTATCACTTATTTCTCTATGTATTTATAGATATAGACAGGTATATCAATAAATCTATACTTACGGATATTGTATAATT
The DNA here is from genome assembly GCA_004024945.1 of Uropsilus gracilis. Lineage (NCBI taxonomy): Eukaryota > Metazoa > Chordata > Mammalia > Eulipotyphla > Talpidae > Uropsilus > Uropsilus gracilis. The sequence continues at coordinate 141,023 of PVHY01001024.1, read as the reverse complement.
TATGTATCTTTGGTTGTCAATCTTTTTTCCAGAAATATATGAAACCAGAAAGATAAAATTATAATACATTCTGTTTAGGGTATTAATATTTAAACTTAAAATAATTTGTATTTTATACATATATATTTACATATTCCAAAATATACTTAGGTTCTGAAACCTACTGCACAACACTGATAATCATTACCACTTACTGAATGTCCCTATGTTTTCTAGCATGTTTCCCAGGTAACATGTTAGATATATTTTTACATTCATATTCACCTGAGATACTGTCAAACATAGAAAAGAGGAATAAACAAACCAAACCTGAAAATACTGGTGAGAATTCTGGCTTTAGAGACATTGAGCTGGAACCAAACTCCTACCCTCTTAAGTTCCCACTGATGTGAGTTGTTCTCATTTGCCTAGTACGGGGGAGGATCCTGGGACACAGGATTTTCCATTTTAAAACTGGAAAAGTGTAGGCTGAGCATGGTGGCACATGCCTTTAATCTCAGCCTCAGGAGACCTAGGCTAGGAATTGCTTGAGTCCCCAGGTTTGAGACTACCCCGGGCAACGTATGAAGACCTTATCTCAAAAAAATAGGTGGGCATGATGGCACACGCCTATAATCCCAGTTACCTGGGAGGTTGAGGTTGGGGATCAACTACCCCAGGCAATGTAGCTAGACCTAGTCTAAAAAAAAAAAAAAAAAAAAAAAAAACTGAAAAAGTCACAGGTAAACTTGGATGAGTGAGTGACGCTCCATTCGTGTGACCTTCCATAAGCCAACTTGTTAGGAGTCGTGTGAGGGGTGAAGAAGAAATGAGACGGAAGAGATTGATGACGATCAGAGAGCAATCAGCTCACAGACCGGAGACCAATTCAGATCATGCTCTGTAGTCCCCACAGAGACTGGGAGGAACACTGGGAGGAAACTCACTTTTCTTGGGGGAAGGGTGCTCTTGGTAAGAGGGTACTAAAGTATTAGAATGGGCTAGAATTATGGTAAGGTGAGAACTCACCTCAGGCAGAAAATTTAGGGATGGTACTAAAAGTCTCAATAATCAAGAAAATAACATTTTCTTAACAATTTGGTTCCAAAGAAAAGAGGAAAGACTGGGAGGAAACATTTTCTTAACAAAATAACATTTTCTTAACAATTCAGATCATGCTCTGTGGTCCCCAGTCTGTGAGCTGATTGCTCTCTGGTCGTCATCAATCTCTTCTGTCTCATTTCTTCTTCATTCCTCACACGACTCCCAACACCAACTTACTTTTCTGAATTTTGGTTCCTTAGCCCCAAAGTTGTGATAGTTAAAATTACCCAGGAACTTGTTTTGACATTTAGATAAAATGATGATCTCTATACCACTAGAACATAGTGAGGCACCAATTCACTTTATACGGAGAAAAGTGTTGCTGGTGAATATGTGAAATCACCAATTCAATCAGCAGATACTGAGCGCTTCATCTTAAACAATGCGTGGACTGCTGGAGGACAAAGATATACATGGCAGCTCCCTATCCTCTAGGAGATGTTGTCCTAATAGAAAGGGCTCCTTTAGACAGAACATGAACATACCTGGGTTCATGGCTCAGAGGCCTAGGTTGCCCCCCAAGCTGTGTGAATCGTACAGAAAGGGGGAGTCTCTTACCTGAGCTCAGGTAGGGCTGCTGCTCCTGGATTCCTACAAGTCTATCTTATGCTGAGGGATTTCTAACTTTATATATGTGTGTGTGTGTGTGTGTGTGTGTGTGTGAGTGTGTGTGTGTATTGAAGGAAGTGAGCTCCTTCAGGGGAGGGTTGAAACTCCCTTGGAATTTTTCAGGTGGCAGAGCACTTCCTCTCACTTGAAGTCAGTACAGAGGCTAGATTACCTTAACGCCTTCCCTCCTCTTAGGAAACTCATAGAGGAGATTACTGTGAATAAAGGATGTGCCTTCTTGTGGCTCCCTTCCAAAAGGAAGGCACATGGTAATTAGGAGAGAAAAAGTCACTGAATTACAGAATTAAGAGAAAATTCCCTGGAGGTGCTTTTGCCTTCTTTAAATTCAGGTCTCCTTAATTAGGTTTCTCCCCAACCCCAATCACTTGGGTTCATTCCTGCTGCTTCTCCTTGACTTTTACTGTTCCCACAATTTCTTTCCAACAAAATAGCTACCATTCTTTCTTTCCTTTCACCGGGAAAGAGTGAACCCATATTCTTATATCTAGACTTCTCTGGATCACACCAATCCCTCCTTTCTCTTCTTCTAATAGCAGGTTTGTCTTTGGTAGATGAGAGTCCAATCTCATCCTGTCTCAAGGACCTCAGCCTTTTCTCCCTATCATCACTGGAAGATTTACTTAGACAGGGATTAGCCCACCACGTAAGACCACACTTCCAGGCAAGAGTAAGTCAAACTCCTTGAGATGTGCTTTAGACAGAACTTTGGAAACTATCAAGATGGGAGAGATCATAATATTTTCTTTTCAAATTTTTCCAACTCTGGGTGTCAGGCTGGCCGAGTGGTCTAAGACTCAAGCTCTGTCTTCAGATTTTTCCAACTCTATATCAAAGATTCCAAAGTCCTGTACATAAAAGTCCAGTGATCTCTAGTTTATGGGATGACTTTGATGTATCATTTCCTCTTTCTGAATTTCAGTTTATTAATCTATAAAATGAGAGGGGGAAAAAAGATAATGTATAAAACCATTTGTTATACATGAAATGTAAAGAAGGACGATTCTTCATTTTTCTAACTTTTCATTTAGAACACTTCTTTAGTCTTTTTCTTCCTAAAATTGCCTGAAAATGAAGATCATAACTTTTTATTGTATTAGTTTTTAAATGTTAAAATGTGTGAATATCTAATCTAAATATCTCTTTATCTTTCACTAGTGGTGGACAATTTCTCATGATCATCCATAACTAATTAAAATAACATTGAGAAAAAATGGTCTGATAAGAATTCTTGAAATCAAGACTTTCAAAATATAAGCTATAAAGTAACTCCTTTCCATTAACCAGAAGACCCCAATTACTTTGTGTTAAGTTACCTATAATAATTCATTAAGCTTATATATGATCTGAAGTTTACTTTAATTATCAAGTCTCTCGTTTTCCTGTGTAAAAATACTTTATTCTTTTGAAATTTGTGAGATCTCATTCCACACTATGCACAGACACCAAATCAACTTATCTCTCTACACAACTCTCTTTGACTCACTGTAATTGTCCTGTAATTTGACTCACTGTATTTGCACTGTAATTTACCATTTCCAAGGAAAAAGTGGTCCCTCCAACTTTTTGATTTATGTCTTACCATGTGTGAAACACACACATTCACATACACACTCACTCACATATATATCTTTTATACTTATCATAGTATGTTAGAGTTTTTTTTGTTGTTAAACATCTCTTCCTCCCATTAATCTGAAGATCTCCTTGTACATCTTCATGAACCTAGTAGTGGCTCCTGATAGGTGCTCAATTAATATTTTGATGATAATCAAATTAATATATTAAATATATTAAACATTAAAATAATATTGGTTTAAAATCATGTCTTCTTTATGTTATTTGATAAAGTCACCTTTTGTCTTGTGACTAAGAAGTGTGGTCTTACCCTGTCTAAGTAAATCTTCCAGTGATGTTAGGGAGAAAAGGCTGAGGTCCTTGAGACAGAATGAGATTAGACTCTCATCTACCAAAGACAAGTTATTTGATAAAGGCTTAACTGAACTTAGAAATTCAGACATACATATAAATCAGACAATGACCAGACTGCTTAAGATTAGAGAGAATGAGGATAGGAGATAAGAGCAAACGGTGAATTGGTTTCAGAGCAGAACTAATATTGTTAGTGTTAAAGAGTGTAGACTTTATCCAGAAGCAAAAAGTTATGAACAGTTTCAATAAGGATCAATATGAGAAGAGAGGCAAACTAGAAAATCAAATTGAAGCAGTTTAAACTGGAGACAGAGAAACCAGTCTGAGAGACTGAGAGATTTAACTGTGCTGAACTAGTAGAAGAGGAAGGAAAGTTGATAAGCAGAACAGTTTCCATACATGAAAAATTCTGGAGCCTGATGAATGTAGAGGTTTGGGAGAGGACAATTGGAAGGTAAAAATCTTGCAAAGTTAGACTATATTCAATTTCCTTCTGAGTGTAAACTGGTCTGACACTGGCAAGTCATATGGCTTAATCTACTCTCGAATGATGCTACTCACTTAATATTTAGGCCTGGTACATTGCCAAATGGCCTCAAAGTTGGCAGAAGAATTTTATAGATATACATAATCATGTCATATCTATTAACATGTTGATTCGATATTGCTAACTGTAACCTTATCTAAGTATATGCAATACATAAATATGTAGGAATATATATATGACAGGTATAATAAATATATTCTCATGGAATCTCACTAAGAACATAAGCTTCTTGAGGACAAGACTTTTTCTTTTATACACCCCTATGTTTAGTCATTTGACTGAAATGCAACCAGTTCAAAGAAAGCATTTGATAAATATATTGAATAAATTATCTCTAGGAAGCAGATCTTATGACCCAATTTTTCTAAAGAAGAAAGTTAAGTTTAGTTGTTAGTCAGCCCTAGCTTACCCAGTCTGCAAGTGGTTCACTCAAAAATAGCACCTCTTTCTTCTCATGCTATTGGTCTGAATATTCTCAGGCCTGGGATGGCAACACAGTGGCAGTTGTTAATGGTCTGTGGATTTGGAATTCATTACTCTTTTCATGAAACTCTATGTCCTAAGGAAAACATGGGCCTAGGGAACTGGGAGGAAGGGAGGTTCTGGGAACAGGGTTCCCAGTTCTACCTTTGGCCCTCTTAAAAGGGAGAAGTTCAACAAATGTTCAGCAAGAGAACAGACCACTGACCATCTCTTCTGACTGAGGATCTTTCAAAATACTTAGCACACTGAATCTATAATACATAAATGACGTCTCTCACTCTACCATCTTCCACCATGCTATCCAAGACTCCTCAACCACAGGGATAATTCCATTCTACTGAAGGCAACAGCCAGCTTTTTGAGGGCCTGTCTCATAAGTAATAGTAGGGTAGACTTTGCTAAAGACTTGGTGAAGCAAATAATTGTTTTAGCCCATCCACAAGTTTTGAAGTCAGAAGGTTTTCAAATATCTCAATAAAATGAAATTCACATTTTTCTTTTTGGAGCATTAATTTTAACCATATCATGTCTAAGAACACATTCATTCAACATTGCTAATAATTGCCAGAAAGAATTTCAGATGACCACCCTACTTTCTATAACATGACCTTCCCCCTCATGCTGTCCAGTGGGACAAAAGTGAAATGAAGTTTCATTGTGAGTCTCTGGTCTTTGCACTCTGGCTCCATCTGCCAGTACAACCCCAGAGGCTCTGGAGAAGAAACCTGTAGCATGAAAGATGTTCTTACCACCACCTATGTCTGATAGACTGTAAAAGTCATTCTTTCAAAAAACCTTTCCTCGGTGCTTACTGCGTACAAACACTACGTGCAAACACCAGACTGGATGCTGGAGAACTGGTGATGCCCGACCAGGTCTTGATTGGAGCTGGGTGCGCCCTGGATGGAGATAAGGCATGTGCTGGCAGGATCATGAAGAAAGTCCGTGTCACCATGGGAGCAGAAACTACGTGCCGAGATGCACAGAGAAGGGAGGGTCGCGCAGGAACGTTATAGCTGAGCTTCGGAGGATGGGGACAACTTAAACGTGCAGAGATGCTAGCGAGGGGCAGGGATGAGAGGGGGCACCGACGAGAACAGGCAGAACAGAGGCGGCAAGCTCACAGTATATCTGAGGGCTGGCTTGTGGACCGGCTGAGCGGAAACTGCATTTTAGGAAAAGGAGCAGCCGGAAGTCCGCTGGAAGTGTGACTGCCCCACTGTCACAGGGACCGTGAGCACCAAGGGCGAAAGGCGGGGACTAAGAATTTGCACTGGGAATCTAGAAACCGATGTTCTAGTGCTATTCTTCCCTTAGCTTGCTGTGTGTTTCTTGGCGAAATCACATCCCCTGAGTCTCACTTTCCTCAGCTGCATATTGTAGAGAAACAAATTAAATGATGGATTACGTTCCTTTCAGTTTGACCTTTGGATTCTGTAATTCTTTGTTTTTCCTGGGAAGCAACATGGAGCCATGAAGAATCTTGGGGTGAGGGAGAGACGTGGAAACAGCTGTGTACCAATATTAGACCTTCAAAGGCAGCACAGGGCTTGGCACGGTGGCTGAGTGCACCTAGAATGAACGGAGGAGTTGGGGGGGAGGGGATGTGGCTGTGGTGGTGTAGTGAGGGGGCTCTTTCCTGAGCACGTGCAGCTAATTTTAAAAGTAGGCTTTCAAAACTGGCTGTCAGCATGTAATCAGTGCAGGAGAATTGCAAAAACAAGCTGGACGGGAGGAGAGAGAAGACTCCTTTCTGATGAAATAAACTCAGTTTCCTTATATAGTCATTTGGGGGTAGGAAACAATTCTAGAAGCTAAGAAAACTCAGTCACTCCTTTTTTCCCTCAGCTTGTCCTGCCTTTACAGCTTAGGGTTTTCCTGTCTGTGAAGCAGCCAGCGTCACAGTTGCTGTATCTGGCTGCCTGCCCAGTCGCATCACTTTGAAGGGAAACCGCAGGCATTGGGCCTGCCCTGGAGGAAAAACCTTGGCTCACTGGGTAAGCAAGTAGAAGCCTTTTCCCTGCCTGGGCTCTTTGCCAACCTGCAGCCCCCCAGCTCACTCTTCTGCATCTCCCTGAGGGCGGGGATGAGCAGGCAGCTGACTCTGCTAGTGACAAACATTTTCGGTTCCCTGTCCTTAAAGCTTACAGGGCTGACTGACATCATTTCCCTTTCCTGCATTTTTTTTTTCCATCATGCTGTCTTGCCATTTCCTCTGGCACAACTGGGTTGTCAGAGTTGGTTGGCTCTTCCTGCCCCTGCCTGGAAAGTGGGAGCCATTAGTAGAAGCTTCTTCTGAGCACAGAATCAGGAAGCACCATTCAGACATGAATTTTGAATTAATCATTTCCTTACATAGGCAGATACATAATTATTATTCCTTTTGATTACATCATCAAGCGTGCAGACTCTCCCACATGCAAGAACAGAGCTGACTGATGCCAGGCTACCAAAGTGGGAAGACAGGGTCTCTGGGAATCTCTCATGGAAACTCAAAGTCTCACAAGGGGAACGGACCCTTTGATGTAGGAGTTCTTAAAAGGGAGAAGGTGGATAGGAATAAAACACATCTTTTCTTTTACCTCTGATCAAAATGTAACACTTTCATGTTTACCAGATGGAACAGGGAAAAGGATGGAGGTGATGGAAGCAGAAGGCAGATGGGGTATAGGCACTTGTGATCTGTTGGTGGGGGAAGAATAGAATAGAAATAGAAAATCATCAGTAAAGGAATAAAAAAAAATCACAGTATAATTCTGTATCCCTGTTGATGGTACAAGAAAAATTAAGTAACTGCTGAGATTTCATAGGGTACTGTGGGAATGCATCTTTAAGAAATAAAGTGTTTTCTTCAATTTTGAGAGTAGGAAGCACTATAATACAAAACTGGTTGTACCTGTGTTGTCGTCACTGATGGAAGTCCCAGATGTATCACATCACTGCTATTTCAGACACCTTGAAATAACATTTCTTTTCATCACTCTACAGAAACATCAGTCCTTTGAACTCCTGCCACTAGAGCTTGCTAATGTGTGCACTACTAGAAAACACATTTATTATATATTATTTATTATCATGTTAACATTTTGATAATTATATTTTCATATAATTGGTTTATAATCTATTTATCTTATTCTGTGCATTTAAAAACACCACTCCATGTAGGGCTGCAGTCTTACTGATGGGTGAGGCCATGGCCTTTTTCATTAATAGTATTGTCATGAGAAGTGTCCATCATATTATATTGTGTCTATTCTTGGACTATTTCCAGGCATGTAGAGAATATCATATCAATGTTTGCTATTATTATTGTTTTGATTCATCCAGATCATGTATTCAAAACATGTATTTTACACCTACTAAGTTCCAGGCAGTGAACAAGTCAAATCATCCTCAACCTCGTGGAGCTGAGAGTGGGGAAATAGTAAACAAAAGAGAATGCTTTGGAGTACAGAAGAAGAGTCTCAGTTGTGCTGAAGATGGAAGTAGGAACTCTGTGCTTAAACACCATACCTTTGATGTAAAGACTGGAAGGAGATAGAAGCCCAAACTCTCAGGGCTCTATTCTGGCCAAGCCTCTAAAACCAGGGTAGCCAGGGCCCAGACTGCTGTAGTGGATTCTGGCAACACATGGTGGGGAATGTGGGGGGAGGGCAGTTGTGCAGATTGGTCTATGGCTACAGGCTCCGTGCCACCTTCTTATTCATTGTGTGGAGCACAGGGTGTGGGATGAGGGTGAGAGACCCGGTTTGGGGCCCTTTTTCTGGACTCACTTGCACTGGAACTCCAGGTACATTCTCATCCCTCCCTTTCCACACACATCCCCTCATGGGAGGGTCCCCTCTTGTTTCCAGCAATTCATGTTTGTGAGTCCATGACAGAAACTCTCTGAGTCAGAAGACACTTTCACTAATTGGTACAGACATATTTTATTCAGAAAACTCAGTACAATATGTACTACAGAATATCGCTCAGCTCACATCACAGACATGGGTTAAACAACTTCACAATAAGTTAGAGGAAACCAACCCTCTCCCTTTAGGAAGGTTCACGGGGCCTTTGGGCAGACATGTTTCATCATAAATATGACAACATATTATTTGGTCATTTTCAAATGGGGTAGAACAGCCTGGGACCAGCCAGTAGGACATTTAGTTGCAGGATAGGATCAGCTCAAACCTAGATTATTCCTGACTGTGCCTCAGCATAGAGGCCAGAATTCCAAATGGGTGGAGGGTTCCTCAGGAATGCTTGCTTGTAATAGAACTGAAGCTACCAGGTGGAAAGAAAGGGTAGAGAGCAGTGTCCACAGACCCTGTGGACTACAGTGGGGATTGCAGTGGTGTAGTGAGTTAACAGACTTCTGCAAGGGGATGACTCTACCCCTCTAGATCATACACAATGTTGTAACCAGTGTTACCTTTTAAAAACTCATTTGCATAAAAACACATCCCCCCAACCCCCTTCAATATCAGCTGACTCCCACTGGACACCTCGCAGGGCCCATTCCTCAATCACAAGGCTCCTGGTGGTCAGGCAGTGGAAGTTTCTCGATGATTCTTGTTGATCCAGGAGAGAATAACATCGAGTTCTCCCAGAGACTTAATGGCAGCTGACTGGACCTCCAGCTGAAAGCAATGAAACTGTGATAAGAAACTGCCTTTCTAGAAGACACGCTAGTTTTTAAATCACTTCCTCATGTTTTGGTCCTCAGGGTTTTCCTTTTTATTGGTCAAATATATTTTCATCACATTCAGACTCAAAATCCTTCAGGAAGGTTCAAAATCCTTCAGGAAAAACAACCCAAGTTGTTTTGCACACATAAGCAATTAAATCATGTCAGCAACTTAAAACAAAGTTCAAAACTCTTCATTCCTCGCCCTCTATTTTGTTTCTGGTTTTCACGGAAGAAAGCTGGTCCCATTGTCCAGTTCTGCATATTTTCTCTCACATCAAATTGATCTAGTACTTCTGTCCTCCCAGAAATTCTCAGTCCCAGCGGTACTACGCAGGGAGTAGGCAAAGGATGTTTCCCCAATGGACTATTAAAACATTGATGCCCCTGAGGCTATGACTACCCAACATCAGACAGCAAGCAGAGCTGAGACTAGAACTCAAATCTCCTGATTTTACACCCCCTTTCCCCAGTCCAGGAGATGTAAGAGCCAACACATGTCCCATGAGGTCAGAGGTCCTGGGGTCAAGTCCTGCCTTCACAGCTCAGTTGCAACATAAACTTAGTCATAAGTGTCACCCTGCTTTGCTTCAGTTCCCCAATTTATCAAATGTAGATAATGGTCCATGGCACCATTGCAAGGGGTAAATGTATTACTATTGTTTGTGCCAAAAACAGTGCTTGGTTCATAGTTAGAATGATCTGACTCAGCCAGACAGGGTGAAAATATCCCTGAGAAAGTCTCCACACCAAGAAGCAGAGTTCAGAACTGACTCTGGCCTCCTTGTCATTCGCAACGGCCTAACTTGGGGATGCAGTTGAAAGGTGAAAGCTTAGGCTCCTTCACAATGTACTGAGCCAGAATCTGCATTTCCAAAGACCTCCAGATCATGCACGTGAGAACATTGCTTCTCCATTTACCTCTACCTGGCACTGGCCTTCTACATAGGGGCACCTTCTTTATGGCCACCCTGCACACTGGTGATACCCACTGGGCACAGGGACACCTCCCAGGTACATATTTCAGGCATAACAGCCTGAAATTACCTTAAGATACTTGCTCCCATCATAAATAATATGTTTTTTTTCCCCTCAAATATAAATACATGGTATCCACATGTGAAGGTTTAAGGCATGGTAGAGGGATGATGTAGGGGAGCCCAAGAAATTAGCAAATGAGGAAAGACCAACACGATCTGCAGTCATGTGGAATGGGGGTACCTGTATCGCATGGAGTTGTTAAGTGAGTGGATGGCTTTGGGGTGGAGAAGAGGCTAAATGCCGGGCACAGCCTCAGTTAGGCTCTAACTCCCATCCCGATCTCCCCATGCTTACCTGGTTGTAGTTGTCATAGATGGTGCTGGTCACATTGGCCACTTGCTGCCGGCAGGGACACAGTCTGTGCTCCTGGGATACAAAAGGGAAAGTGCGCACATCTGAGGGGGTGCACACTAGAGGGATTTCCACCCCCACTCTCGACAACCCCCGGGAGGAAGACAGTTCTCCCCTCTCCCTAGGAGACAGCCAGATGAGGAGACTCAGGCTGCAGCTACAAAGGGGAGTCGAATCTGTTTCTAGAATGGCCCTGTTCTGAACAGAGCTCTTGCTTTTCCTGGGCGGGCAGCCCACCAGGGTGACAAGGCCTGGAGAGCAGGCGCTGAGTCGGCTTGCTGCCACTGTGAACATGGCAGTCCACAAGGGGGCTCGGTGAGTGCTTGTTGGGCTAATTACTTAAATCATTGGTTAGGGAGATCTGCTGGGGCCCATTACCCACTGTGCATGGGACACAGGTCACAACCTCTTATAACAATTTGAGAACCCGAGGCAGAGAAAGGTGAGATAATGCCCCACAAAATCACAGAGGAAATCAGAGATGGGGCTAGAACCCAGGAATTTTCCTCTTCTACGTTTTTATTGATCTTCTTTGATTTGGTTCCATTTCTGATATTTGTTTGCAATAGATCAAGGTGCTTCTCCATTTACCTCTGCCTGGCACTGGCCTTCTACATAGGGGCACCTTCTTTATGGCCCCCCTGCACACTGGTGATACCCACTAGGCACAGGGACACCTCCCAGGTACATATTTCAGGCATAACAGCCTGAAATTACCTTAAGATACTTGCTCCCATCATAAATAGTATGTTTTTTTTCCCCTCAAATATAAATACATGGCACCCACAGGGATAGGTTAACAGGGGTTAGTTAACCTGGAGGTTAGTCAGTGTGGAAACCTCAAGCAGAAGCAAAGAAGGCAGGGAATCCTCAGCACGCCTCACCCATTGCTCAAGGGATATTTTGGCATGTCTCCACCCCAGAAAGACTATCTTTGAGGAATCCCAAATCTAATGAGGTGTCAGCAGGCAGGAAACCCTAGAGAAAGAGTAGCCACTGGAGATTTTGAAGGTTTTCCTAGCAGGGACTTTCCAGAGAGCCCAGGAAGCAGCCGGAAGGCCAACAGAGGCAGGCACATGCTCAAGGCAATCAAGAAACAGCAGCTTAGAATCCTGACCTGGTGACTCACACATCGTTGCAGCATCTTCTGCATGTAGAGAAAAGTGTTGGCGATGCTGCTGATTTTCCTCAAAATTTTGGGGTTCAGTTCCTGGTGGTCCTTGAACACTCTGTCCACATAAAATGCCAGGAGGTTCTTGGTCATGCAGCACACATCTAGGGGCTAGAGACACAAATCAGAAAGATGCCAGAGGCCCTTTTCTTATCACCGCAGAGACCAAAGCAGTCTATTTGGAACGGCAGCAGAAAGCAAGTAACTGAAAGGTGTTATTTTTGAATTCACAGCAATCCCAGAGTATCCATCTCCTCTCACCACGCCAAAACTGCAAAAACTGTTTAAAGCAGAGGAGTGGGTAGTGGTTCGCTTCCCTTCTAACATGACAAGGAGCTATACCAAGAAGAGAGGAAACCCAGAGACCAGAGACCTCTCCACAACATGGCCCAACAGGACACCCTGTCATCACTAACGTCTGTTTAAGCTCTTCAGGAATCAGGCAACTCCCTATGAAAGGACCAACCTTTGAGCAGCTTTCTTGAAAAGCACTTCCTGATGCTATGCCACAACCTGCCTCTGTGGTGTGCCCCTCCACCCACACGTGCTTATTCAGTGGCTACAACTGGCAGTTGTGCACTGGTAGCATATTCCTGCCTGTTGATATCACTGTGCTTATCCTGCCACCTAGCTCGCTCTTGTCCAGGGGTCACTGGATGGCCGGAGAGGTCCACAGCTGGCCAAATGCAGGTATCCCTGAAAGAGGGCGCCTGTGTTCCCAAACCACAGTTCAGAGCAGCTTGCCAGGCCTTTGCAGCAGCTCTGAGAAGGGGAACATTGGACAGCAGACCTACAGATCAGTCTAAGGGGGAAGATGTTGACCGCAGGACAGCCCATGTATCTTCATCCACATTAAGGTAGCAAAAGCATCCTTGGCCCCAGGAGCAGATTTTCCTAGCTGGCACTCAAAACACGAAAGCCTACTTCCCCCACTCCTGCTGTTTCCCTCAACTAGGCAAAAAATTGCACGCCTTTGTTGATCAGGGGCTGAGGAGGGGAAGAATCTTCATTTTTTCATGCTACATCAGCTATTTCTAGACCTACAAGAGAACTATTTGGAAATAAAAGCCTAAGACTGGGAGGTCTATTCCTCACTGGACCATTCTGCCCCCCATGGTCTCAACTTGTTCATTTGAAAATGATAGCTTGGGGGAAAGATGTACCTTCAGGTGTGATATCCCGAGTCTCTTATACAGTTGTTGGGAATAATTTAACAACTGACTCACTTTGTTTACCACAAAGAAACTAAGCACGATGCTGCCTACCAGAATTATCTCCAACAGAAAGACCCAAAAAAGAAGTAACTCATTGCAGACACACCTCACAATCTATCCACAAATACTGGAAACTAACTAGATTCTCTAGAAAGCTCATAAGCACAGGAGAAGCCCTCTTTCAAAGGCAATTTTCTCTGGCCCTTCTGAAAACTCAACTATCACCTCCTAAGTCAGCTGTCTGTAATTCACTCATCACCTCTCATTCAGACAGTTGGGCTTGATCTCCTTGTGGCTGCCCAACCTTGAGTTGTACATTGTAAAGAGCATCACCAGATCTTTCTGAAAGACTTTCTGGTTACATAATCTTTGGCTCAAAATTCTACAGTGACCCTACTGCCTCTGCTATAAGCCCAGGTTCAGCCTGACTTTAGAGCCATTGGTAAGATGATCCAGCATAGCTTTCCACCCTCATCTTCTTTCAAATACACCTTCACCCCAAAAGCTTGCTGCTTCAAATGGACTCCTGGTTGCTCTCATTCCCTGCACCCCCATTTCTTTTACTCCCCCTCACCCTCCTGCCCTCAGTCTGCTCAGCTCTCCAGTCACTGCTTATCATCTCAGCTCCTCCATGAACATTCCAGAATCACCAAAGCCATAAGCATCCTGGCTCAGTGTGCAGCACCCCAATCACTCTGTAGGGAAGGACACTTCTGTAATCCCTCCCAGACCTTCAAAGACTCTGAGACACAAGTGAACCCTGACATGGCAGGACAGAGAAACCTGGAGCGCTCCAAGTACAGGGAGATTGGGGGTAAGAAGCTTAAGGATGGCAGTTACTAGCTTAAGCCAGGCCACTTCGTGTATTAAAAATAACAAGAGCAGACAACAGCCAGTACCTGGATGTTGTGTAGGGTGTCCGACATGACCAGGATGGTGACGTTCTGCAGGGTGTCCCTGGTTTGCTGTGGAAGACACGTGAGAACACATACAAGCCGTGAGTAGATGTGCTTGCCCAAAATGGAAGTGAGGAGGAACTTGCTCTTCAAGTTCCATGGAAGGTGGATTGGACACGCCCCTTTATTCACACCTGCACCCTAAATCCATACTCACAATAGTCTTCTTGATTTCTTGGAAGCTCTGCTCCATGTGGTGTGTGTCCATGGAAACTAGACACCTCCTGAGACTCCGGGAGTGCACGGAGCACAACAAGAGTGCTGCGCCCAGGAGACAGAGGGAAGCACGCTGCACCGCCATGGCCTGCAAGAAGGAGTGGGGTCAGCTGTTCGAACCCAGAGCGAGCGCAACTAAGGAGACCCCTGCATGTGCTCCCCTGTGGCCTCTGCATGGGAGGTCAGAGAGCACCCAAGACTCACTGCCTTGAGGAGTGTGGCACACGTCTCCTCCTTTGATTTTCTTCAGTCAATCAGATATAAGCCTCCCCCTCATCCCCTTCCTCACCCCAGGGAGCTCAACCACAGTGCTACCTCGAGCCCAGGGAGTGCGTCTGTGTGGCCATCGCTATTATGACTCACACAGCCAATGAGCAAAAGAGCATTGTTTTTAATAAACTAAATAGGAAAAATAGAGTTGGTAATATGCCCTAGGAATTGGGCAACAGATCTAAAAATGTTATCAGATGGTTTGTCTGAAAAAGTGAAAAAAAACACATTTGGTTTTTTGCTTGCCCCCAAAATAGGCAGCACTCTTTTCTTCTAACCCCCCAGTGCAGATCTGCTTTGAAGTCAACTATGAAGATTATGCCTCTTGAAAAGATGGGGAAAGAGGACATGAAACACCTCCTGATAACTAATTAGTCACAGTGGAGAGAGGAGGCAACAGGCAGAGGGTAAGCCAACCAGGACTGTCACTGCAGGGAGGTGGAGGGTGAAGGCCTTACTTGACCTGCTCTTCCCCAGGCAGGGCAGAGCTGATACACTGACTGCCACTTCTCATCCTTGTGCCCCTCCTGTCTCTGTCTTTCTCTCTACCTTTTTCCATTTTGTAATTTCAAATGGCCTCCTATCATGCACATTGGAAAACAAAATGTACAAAATAATTAGCTTCTTAGTGTCTTTCTCTGGTTTAGCCAGCCTAACTTAAGTTTCACAAAACAGAACTTGGGCTATAGGAGGAGTGAACCCAGGCCTCTGCCCAACATCCTCTGATGCCTGAGGACATCCTCACTTCCAGCCAGCAGGTGGAGTGTGTGTGGTGTGGAAGGAGTAGAGGAGCAGGAGCCAGCTGAGAGCTCAGTGCCTGCTGATAGCTGCGGGGACGCTCAGGCACACACTTGTGAAAATGTGAGTAGAAATGGCCCTGCCCCCCCCATCCCACCACCATCACTTTCCTCTGGTTCCCTGGAATCTCCTGAAAACCAAGAGACAGCAAAGCTTGTTTAGAAAACCATATTGTCTCATCTTTCAGCTCAACATCACCCCCAGTGAAGGCACAGATGGGTGGAAGCCTCTTGGCATATGTGGCATTATGCTGATGAGCATAATTCTCTTTGACCAGTGTCCTCTCTGGGAAACCGGAAAATACATCCCACTGGCAGGGAAAAATAGACCCCACTGATGGGTTTCCCTGACCTCTGTCCCCTTTACAGATAATAGGGCACCTGCGGAAAGTCAAGTAACTAGGGGAAAAGCAGACTTTTCTCCTGCCAAGATAATACTGAGAGATAGAATCTGCTCACTCCCTCTAGGGAGCCTGGTGTCTATGGGTGAGGTCAGTGCCCCTTAGTCTGGTGGAATGGTCCCGGACACCTCGTCTATCACATGCAGCAGCAGCTGACATTCCCCTGCGGCCGCTACGCTGGGTTGTACCTTGTTCCACCACACCTGTGGGATGTGCTCTGTTCCCACTTCCACTTTTCCAGAAAGGGAACCGAGACTTAGGGGAGCAAATTGACTGCCTGAGACTTGTGCTCAGCATGGGGTAGAGCAGGATGGGGGAGGCAGCCAAGCTGACCCTTGGCTTCATGCTTCTCACCCCCTGAAACCCCCACAGAACCTTGGCATCTCAGTTGGGGGTCCTAGAGACCCCTCTACCCCAGACAGATAGGACCACATTCCTGCCTGGTCCCACTGCACCAGCCATGCACGTACATTTTAAGAGACTCAACGCAGCAGAGAATTTATAAGAAAGCGCCCAGTGCAGATTCTAGAACAGAAAAGATCACAGCAAGCGCTCCCCTTCCCTCTCTTGCTCTCTTCTCTCCCACCACCATCGCTTCTTATTAAAAAGAAGGTACTAGAATGCTCATCCCCCTAAGGAGGACCCCTGCCCACTCTGCAACATCATGGCCACCAGGACACAACAGGGCACCTCTCGCAGCGGTAAGGACAAGGGCTGACTGGGAAGGAGACAGGCAGAAGCCTCTGATGGAGGTAAGTGAGCCTCACCTCTCACTGATGCTGCTGCTGGTCCTCTTCCTCGTGCTCCTTGCTGCTAGGAGAGGGCTGGTCACTTTTATGCAGGTGGATAAGAGGAAATGCTGTGAAGGTTTAGTTGGGTGGGGTTCACCTTTGGAAGACTGTTTTTCCCCTCGTTTCCTTAGCATCTCATTTCCTTAATTGTTTTCTTTCTTTGAGATACAGCTGATTAATCATTATTAAGAAATGCCTCTTTCTTCTGGGTCTTGACATGCAGCTTCTAGGAAAAATAAACTTCCCATCACTATGCAAATGAGAATTTCTTGTAATTCTTCGTCCATAGAGAAAAATCCAAGTTAGGTCAGTTTCCTGAGCACTGTGGCATGCCACCAAGTGTGCCCCACAGGCAAACTCAGCCAGCACTGCCAGCCAGCAGCCCTGAGAGGCTGCAAGTGTCCCTGATTCCAGCACATTCCATCCGCCCAATGTCTCATGAGGCTATGAGCACCTACCATGAGCCGGCACAAGCTGAATGTCTTACATGCTTTATTTTGTTTGACTCTGTGGGCAACATTTCTTCCTCAGGAATGTAGGGTATCTTCGCACAGCATCTCTCCCTCCTTCCTCTTGTCTCCTGGGGCACCCTCTCGCTCATCATTAATACTGAGAGACATCATGAGACTGGGAATTGGAGGGGCTTCACTGGAGCCAGTGGCAGGAGTGGTCCTTGCTCTTGGACTAGAAGATCCAGATTATGCTTTTACACAACTCTGCATCATGGGCTCTCCAGAGATTAGGGTTTGGGGTGATGGCAATGGAACGATAAGGTGGGAGGTTTCCTCCCCAAACATGAACTCCCAAAATAATTAGAGTTTGTACTTACCAAGTGATGCAGCTTCTGAGGTGGGGTGTAATTGCAAGAGACTCCACAGTCCTTAACCAACAGGCTGTATAATGGACTGGAGGAAATGGCCCTGTGGCCAGACTGGGAGTAGCAGACAGGCCCTGGGAGAGAAAGGAGAGGAACAGGACGAACAAGGACTTTTTAGGGCTCATATAAAGGGAAGGAACCCCAGGGATAGGAAGATGGCTGTTCATCATCTTGGACAACGAGAATGAGAGATCCCCATGGCCACAGTGTCGTTCTGGACTTAAACCCTCTCTCCCTCTGTGTGAGATGCTGATCAAGCTATTTAGAGAAAAAAATAGGTAAGTTAAACTGATGATTTGAATGAATTCAAGGACTTGAGTAAGTGCTTTATAAATAAACGTTACGTATTTGGGTGCTGTGTGCTGGGTACTTAGAAAAGGGGAAAACAGCTTTGTCAGGAGTTAATGTAGGTGAGCGTTCCTTTTGGGGAGGAGAGAAGGAGCTACTCTTGAGTCCAGAGCACTCTCACATCCCCCACCCAGGCCTGGGAAGATGGGGGCGGATGGTACCATCTTTACGGCTCAATGTTGATGACCCTAGCCCTCGAGTGAGAGGACTGCACTGACTCTGTGGCTCTCCTGGCATTCATGCCTGTCCTCAGCCTGCATGTTCTGATCCAGCTTTCATTTCACGGCAATGCAGTCACATCAGGAAATCTACAGAACAAAGAAAACCATCAGACGGCTTCCAGCTCCTTCCCAGCACGCAGTGTCCCAGAAGGCCAGGCCATAGCTCTGGAGCCATCTGGACCTGAGCTGTGCCACTTAAAGCCAGCCAAGCCATCTCTGTGCCTGTGCCATTGCATCTGCAGAGATGATGGCAACCATTCCTATAGCATGCTCACCATGTAGGCAGGAGGACACGAAGACAAAATGATTCAAGGAAGGCTCTGCACAGTGGCTGGCAGATTACAGGAGATTCTATTATTAATTTTACACCCCCCTTTTGAGTCATCAATTGGAAGAAAAGAGAGATGATAAGTTACTTCTGTCTTTCCTGAGCCTTGCTGCCTACTACTTAATACAAATCAAAATATTTACATATTTAATATTATGAGTTATAGCTATATTATATATTATTGATTGCTAACAATATAAGACTAAATTGAAATGATGTGACACCCCTCCCAGGAATGCTATCAAGCTACATATTTTTGAGCCATAGAGGGAGGTGAAGTCCAGTCTCAAAACTGGGTCTGCTGGAAACTGCTGCCTCACCTTTGGGTCACTAGGCCCTGAATTCTGACTTGTCAACCATGGAAATGGGGCCTTGATGGATACAGAGGAGCCAGGCCAGAGGTTGCTCTGATCCCGTGTGTGCCCAACCAGCCCATCCTGCTCCGACCCCACTCACAGTCCACTCTAATCTCATGACAATTCCTGGTGGCAATTTTCTCTCCATAAGAGCGGAGGTGACCCATCGCTAGGTGCTAAGTCCTGGAGTTCAAATAGAAAGTTAAAGAAGCGCTGAACACTTCTCCAGGTGCATGTGAATCATCGAGTTAGGTTTGAGGAACTATAAGATGTTAGAAAATATGACCAAGAGAGACTCTGTAGAAGAAAGAAATACTGATACTGACAATTCTGGGAAATAATGACAGACTTAAAAACCAAGAATATAAATGTTTGAATGTCTTGGCAAGTACTGAATTATAATGAATTATAATTATAATGTTGTATTTTGAACTGTACAACCCTTGAAAAAGTATATAAAAAGGCAAAATGCTTTAAAAGTAAAGCCAAGATATTAATTCCCCAGTTCTGGGAATAATTTTAAAGCAGCTCTTCTGGGGTTAGAAACGAATTGGGACTCAGAGGAGAGTGTGTCTGGCTCCACATTGACCTGAGGAAGGCCTGCACAGTGCCCAGCCTCATGGCACTATCCCTAGGCCTGCTTCCTGGCTCCGGTCCTTCTTACGTCGCTGCCTTCTCATCCCAGGGCCAGGTGGAGCGGAATGGATAGACTGCTTTGGGGAGCCTTCAGCCTGTTTAACCGGGAAGATGATGTCACTCTCCCAGGCCAAGGTGTTCTGACTTGCCTTCACCCAGGAAGCTGATGACCTGTGGAAATCCACACTGGCCTTCCCTGTGTTGGAGGGGGGATGGCAGGCCCACCTTGGACCCTCGTGCAACAATAGGACTCTACTCTTTTCCTGCCGACAGGCTCTCGAGTGAAGGTCTACTGATACAGAGCCTCTGATTCTGCTGGACCCTGAAAGTGACCGCAGTCTATGGTTCAGGGGCTGTGAAACAGACCCCATGACCCAGGAGGGGAACTGGGCAGAGCCAAGGTAATGGGAAAAGCCAAGCATTGTCGACTTCTGTTTTCCAGGATCCCTGACCTAGTCTCGCTTCCAAAAACCCATTCCTTCCTCAGCAGCCAAATTCTCTAAAATCCAAACTCAGCCTTGGTGCTTTGCTATCTGACATGCCCAGCAGGGCTCCTGGAAGCTCCAGGACAAAAAGAAACCCAGTTAGTGGTGATCCAGGCCCAGGCCTGGGCCACCTCCCCAGCTGCTTCCCCCTGGAAAAGCACCCCCCTCACTGCCCACCTTTCCTAGGGAACTCCGCTATTGCTTTCCTGACTCGCAAATGCCAACCCAACTTTTGAAAGTTAGTGCCAATGTGATTTTCTCTGTGAAGTCACCCCTCGTCTACTTCCTCCTCTCCCCATCTTCACTTCCCTCCCCCCAGTTTCGTTGATTCCATTGCTATTGTTTTGATATTCCCACTTGATTTAAAATGCCCAGTTAACCTTGAATTTCAGATAAACACATTTCAGCACTTACTCATCTGAAATTCAGTTAACTGAGTTCCTGTTATTTTTTTTTAAGATCTTTAAATGTAGTACTTTTTTCTTATTTCGCTGCTAATTTTTAGATAACATATGATTTCTCCCTTCAGGTGTAACTACTGTAGTTCTCCTACCATCAAAGCATCTTTAGTCCATCACCATATTCCCTTGCCCTCACCCCCTCCCAACCCAGTCCTCTCCCCTTACTCTTCCAGATGCCTCATATCTATGGTCAGCTTTCAAGGTTTGTCTCTACAGAAAAACCAAAGGATCAGACAAAGTTCCTGTATTTTTGTGTGGTAAATCTGGTGCCCTACACTGGTCCTCTTGAGCCAGGGCCAGGCTCAGCTTGTATTTGTAGCTTATGGATGCTTTTTAAGAAAATGAGCTTTAAAGTAAAAGAGCAAATTATAAATTTGCTAAGATAGAATAGCAAATTATAAATAAAAATGAATGTTTATTTGGAATGAAAAATAAATGACACAAAGGCTGACAACTACAAATACCATAAATTCCACAGAAAGATAGTTCAACACTTTCATAAATTAACCACCTGAAATTACTTTGTCACTTCTGCTGTCTGCAATTTTTAACTGTTGTTCTCCCAAAGATAACATAAATACCAATCAGCCTTCCTTCTGGTGTGGCTGTTCAACATTGGGACTTTGTGTTGACAGTTGAAATTCATAAAATGCGCTTCACGTTTGTTCCATTTAAACATGGAAATTCTGCTTCACAATATTCCCATCAGAAAATAAAACAAAGCATGATTCATTTCTAATTGTATATTATATTACTGAGTAAATTTTTCCAATTTTATGAGATTTTAATGGAAACCAAATCTTTGGCATCCCATTTTACATGTCTGATGATTGGGAGAAATCTCAGCACGCTTCCTTCTAGTTCTATACATCTCCAGCGTGACTTTTCCACTCTCCACAGACTTCCAGTTTAAAAGTCAACACGGTGGATACACAGAGCACTTCCAGGCACCATCCTCACAACCCCTCTCCCCCGCCCCGTGATCACAGGCCTCGCAAGACCTCACTCCAAAGGGTAGACGCAACCCCACACTGAGGTCAGTTGGCCATCTCCCCAGACATAAGGTCCCCTGATGTCTCCTGACATGGAGGAAGTGTGACAGAGAAGAAGTAGGCCTAGAAGAGGCTGCCTATCTTAACCAATCAAGGCTTATTACCACCTTTCTACTATGAACTTTACAAGAATATGCGACATACGAACACCCTGTATAGGCCCCAACAGAATCTGAAAGGAGCCCAAACAAGTGAGAGGCCAAAGCTTGACTGCTTTGACTGAACAGCCAGCCCCCTGACCACAGGCCTAGGGACTTTTATTTTTCACAAAGATTTCCGTGTATGTAGTTAGAAAGCATAGGTAATATAAATCTGTTGTCTGTCAGTGGTCCTGGCATGCATCCTGGCCCCACACCTGTGCCCCACAGGAAATAGTTCTTTTTTTCTCCTCAATTTTATTTACTATTTTTTTATTTGATTACGTGTGTGTGTGTGTGTGTGGTGTGTGTGTGTGTGTATACACACAGATTTATACACACAGATTTTTTTTTCCACATCACTGTCTACCCTGGGGTTCTCCCACCACCTTATCACCCATGAATCATCTTAATCTCTTGTGCTCCCCCTTTCTCTGTTTTTACTCTCCTCCCCCTCTCTTGCTCTATGCTTCAATTCTGTTGGCAGTTTTAAATTTTTCTTGTTCCTTTGTTTTTTTGTTTTCCCTATATCCCTCATTAGAAGTGAGACCATCCCATATTTCTCTTTTTCTTTCTGGTTTATTTCCACTAACATGATTCCTTCTAGCTCCATCCATGTTGCTGTGAATGACATGTTTGTCTTCTGTGATTGATGAATAACATTCCATTGTGCAAATATACCACATCTTTGTCAGCCATTCATCAGTTTTGGGGCATTTGGGTTGTTTCCATGTCCTAGCAATTGTAAATAGTGCCGCAATAAACATACAAGTGTCCGTTCGAACTAGTGTTTTTGTATCCTTTGGGTAGATTCCCAGTAGGGAGATTGCTGGGTCAAATGGTAGCTCCATTTTCAGTAGCTTGAGGGTCCTCCATACAGCCTTAGGCCACAGTTTTTAACATCCAGCTCCCTCTTCTGCTGTTTAAGCTTCTTAATTCTAAAGAATACATTCACTGCTATTTCTTAACTCCTCTTTTCAGGTATCACCTATCAACTTAATGTAATGGAAGACAAAGACTCAATGCCTAGATAATATCCCATATAAATGTACTCACTTTCCTTCCTTGTCCTGTTCGTACAGACATATCACAATAGCACATCTTTCAAGGCAACATGTCGTCTGAGGTGTGGAGGCTTGAGCCACTGAAAGAGGCAAAGATGTGCTCACCTATAGCCCTTGAGTCTCAACTTGCTCCAGGGAGCAAAAGAATGGGGGAAGGTTGAAATGTTTCCCTATGCTTTTCATTCAATTGTCTTAGATGCCCATGGCCACTAACTCAAAATTCATACACTGAAGGAGCTTCACTGCCATGAGTACCTGTGTAGATTCAGGCACTGCTTTAAGCATTATCTCTTCTCATCTCTACACCTACTCCATGGACAGATACTATTTTTGTGCCTATTGTTACAGAGGAGGAAGCAGGGTTCCAAGTTCCTTGCCCAAGGGCACCCAGGGAGGAAGCAGTGCTGAATGTGCTCTGCATAGCCTGTCTCAGCACCCACCCCCCACACCCCCCACCCCCACCCCCGTTTTAGTCACTTGCTCTGCCGGCCCTTCAGGAGCACCCGGCACACTCGTGGAGAGAGAAGTAACTTGCCCAAAGCCACCAGCTCCATAGCAGTGGAGTTGAGACCAGAACTAACAATCTGAAATCTGAAATCCAGCGCTCTTTTCATTCACATGACCTTTGTCACCCCTTCTGACTTCAAGTCTTCTTCCTACAAAAATGAAGACAACCTTTCTTCCACGCAAAGGAAAGGCAGAGCAGCAAATGGCAAGGAGCATGGCTTGAGAGCCCTTCCCAACAACAAATCCAGGCATGTCGGCAGAAACTGTGATTCTGTGGAAATCCGACATGGTTTTTCCCTTATTGGTAAAATCAATGTGAGTCGAAAAGAGCTGCTCCCAGCTGCACTGAGCCAGGGAGTTCCTGGGGAGAGTTTCACCTCTGGAAACGTGAGAGGAGAAGGGAGCTGGGCTGGAGGTTGTGGGCTTCTGCACAGCTATAGGAAGCCAGCAGCAAAGCAAGGGTGGACAGCTGGAATCTGTGAGGTACCAGGCAGGCCAGTTCTGTTAGTCCATCTCATGCATGTTGCTTCCAAAGGGGACCCCATAGTCCTCGGCAGCACAGTCCAGCTCTCAGGAGCATGCCCATCAGAAAGTCAGCTTGTGTTAGACTAGGCCAAGATTTTCTTCCCTAAAGGATGTTCTCCCCTGCGTCAGATGCCATGCCATGTGACAGACCTGAGTTCAGCCAGCACACAGGGTCTCTCACTAGGACTTCCAAGTTCCAGCTCAAGCTCAAGGAAGATATGGCCCTCAAAAGCACCCTCAGGAACCCCCTCAGAGCCCAACTACAAGCTTTCCTCCTAGTCTCCCTCCACACCTGTGGTCTTATTTTGTATCTGTTCACTTTAGGTTGTTTGAGCTATTCTATAATTTCTTGAAGCTTGAGTAGGTCTGAGACCCATGACTGTTCCATCAGAGTGCCTCCCAGTGAGTGAGAAAATGGCTCCCTTGCTTAATCAGGTTCTTGGTTTATTAATCTAACTTCAAATTCTTGCTTGCTAAAAACTCCACAATGGTAAGGATTTTGTTTATCTAATACATTAATTCACCTCCAAGTGTAGTGCATATTTAGCACCCATACATGTTTCTTGGGTGAATGGATGGCAGGGAATGGATGGCAGGGGATCTCCCAAACTCATAGACAATTGTATTGTTCTTTGCTGTTTTCTGCACTGCCTGCTTTATGGGCCTCGGTGGGTTCAACATCAGCAGCTTCCTGCCAAGCTAGGGCTTAGGGTGGGGAGGGGACATAGTTATACCCATTATTCTTTTGTGAAGTCCTTAGAGGAAAATCAGAGCAGTCCAGCTGAAAGAATTTGCACGCTTCCCTCCCTGTGTCCAAAACAGCCAGTGCCCAAAAGGTGTGGAGGCAAGTGGCTGAGTCTGGAGCTGAATCACTGGTCCTTTCTTTCAGCAAGTAACATGTTGGGGTAAATCTTTAGCATGATGCTATTAGATCCAAGTGTGAAATAAGTCAGGGCTAATCAACATTTAAATAGTCATGAAACCCAATGCAGCTATAAAAGTAATGAATTATTTTCTTTAGATCACAACCTCTGTAAGTAGTTTTTGGGATACCTCTCCCTCCCTCCTCCTTCCTCCCTCTGGTGCCCCTTCCATTCTCTCAAACCCCACTCATTGTTGTTTACTAATTGTGCTAAGTCCATTAGTCTCTTTCTTTCCTAGTGTCCTTTCACTGGATGAGGGACTGTATTGTTGGAACCAGGCGAGCCTTGCTGGTAGGTTTTCAGTCTTAAGTTTGTGTTGGGCGGCCAGTCTGTATTCGTTTGTGATCTGTCCATGTTTTCTTGCTGCAATCCGTCTTCTCCAATCCCGTCTCCGCTGCTTCGCTGCTTTACCTTATGGTTCTGGTATCAGATTTAGGGGGTCTTACCCCCAGCCAGTGTTGGTGAAGAAATATCTCTGTGAACACAGATGTTTGTGAATGGCCTTTGCAGGTCATCTCCTCTCCCTCAGTTTGCAGTTTCCATGTGGGGCCACTTACCCCATCTGTGGTCTTCCTCTCCTCTCCCGTAGTGTGGGGAGCAGGTGTTGCTCTCCTAGAAGGCATCTCCAAAATGAGGTCCCAGGTCTTCCCACCCAGTGAGCGCATAGGTGCACATCATGACATCGTGTCTCTACAGTTGTTTCTCTTGTCTCACATGCACTGGTTCTCTCAGTTATCCAACTGCTCTGTCCAGCTCAGGCTTGTGGTTGAATTTTTGCATGATTCCTCACCCATTCTATGATGGGGTTTGTGTTGTGCATGTTCTTGCTCTTCTTGAAGTTTAGCTGGAGTAAGAGCGAAATGGAAGAGGCTCCTCCCGCTCCCAACCCCCTACCCCCACCTGCCCATGCACTGGTGCCTCCCTGCATGGGAGCAGGACCTGGATGGCTGAGCCTGTGCCCTTCCATGCTCCCCTTGGGCTAGAAGCAGGGGGGAACATGGATCCTCCAATCCGGGCTGCAGATGGCTGCCCTGTGCAGCAGCCATCCACTGGTGGGTGGGGCCACCATAACCCCCACCCTGTCCACCCTCCAGGGCTCACCCCCAGCTCAGGGGTCTTGCCCAGGAACCTTCAACCCCTTTGCTTCCTGCTGGCAAGGGAGCTCCGATGGCTAGGGACCCAGGTGCTCAGGCAGCCCTCAGGTGGGTAATGAATTACCCTGCTGGTGGGTAATGAATTATTTTTAATGTGGTACTAGACATTTCTAAATATGACTTTTTATAGGTATTGAACAATTATCAAACAGGAAGAGAGAAAAATTCAACTCAGATGGTTGTAGTAAAGTAAAATTCATCATTGTGACTAATAACCCTTGAAGCATAGTAATACTTAAGCACAATTAAATGCCAGACTCACTGGCCTTTTTTGCAGCTTTTCTTGTAATGTGACCAATGTTTAAACATAGAAGAGTTCATCATGCACAGCCTATGATCAAAGATATCTGATACATTTGAGAAACTGATGAAATATGTGGAATGACTGCCCAAAAAACCCACAACACACACATTTTCCCTTTGTTGTCATCAATATACTTCCCAGAAGTCTATTAACTGCAAATGAAATACATTCAAAGGCTTGGGTTTGAGTGTGATTTTGAGCCTGCTAGTTATAACTTCAGAGGGATCAATCTCTCTCTATGCCTCAGTTTCATCCATCTGGAGAAACGGGGATAATTCCTATCTACCTTTGTATGTTACAAATCACATGCTGTGTACATGTGCAAGAGATGATCAGCACACAGGAAAAGGCATCATCTGGAGAGAACGAGTTGCTTTTTTTCTCTACCTATTTATAGAGGCACAGGTTATAACATGCTCAGGGCTGGGAGTCACAAAAACAGGAATCAAGTACAATGCTGAAAGGGAACGGCCAACCTGCACTCTCGTCTGGGTTTATTCATGCCTGTCCTGCCAGTAAGCGAGCCTTCCCATTTTTCCATAAGGAAGAAGCAGCTGGCTCCCAAAAATCCTCAGTCCCCACTGTAACTGGCAAAGTCAAATGATACTGACTCGTGGAATGGGCACTGGACTTCTGCTTGACCAACTGTTCCAGTTGGTCTGAAACTAAGGAGTTTCCTGTAGTATAGGACTTTTGGTGATAGGCCTAGGCAGACCAAAATAAATTGATGTCCACATAGAAGAGATCTAGATTTGTCACTCACTGACAGTCTCACAGATTCAGCAAGTCTCATAAGATTATCTTCTACCAGCATGTGCTCTCATTTACAACATGGCACAAATGAGAATGAGCTGATGTCACATATAGGACAGGTCCTAACTGAAAGGGTGACTCCACAATGCTTTTAATCTGAAAATGCAAGCAACAGGAATACAATTGATTACAGAGAATCTGTGTTTCCTTCTTCTCTGCCACACCTTTTCATTCACAGATAGTGCCTGTTCATCATTCTATATTCTGCAAAGCATTTTCACATATATATATTTTTGCTTTATAGTCAATTTCTATATAAGTAGAGATGTCTTGTTTCCCTTTTCCAGATGGAAAAGCTGAGGTCTAAAGAATGACACGGCAGCCCAGCTGAAGCTACAGCCTATGCACCTGGTCTTAATCCCTGCCTCTCCCCTCCACACTGACTGCACTACTTCCCTGAAGAACCTGCCCATGCTCCCCAAGCCTGTAGGGCCCAGGCCCCTAGAGACAGTTGCTCCACCACGTCCATGGGCAGCACACCCCACACCACATACTTGGGATCATTTCTTCGCTACCAAGACTCAGAGCAGAGAATGTTCTTTCCCACTGAACACAAGGAGATCCTGTTAGAACTCAAACATGCTTGAGACCTTGCAGTTACATCCTTAAGAAAAACCTGAGTCTCCTCCCTGTGGTCTTGTGCTTTGAGAATCCCCTTGGCAAGAACCAGTTCATGATACCTGGTTCACATTGCCCACTCATTCTTATCCTTCTTTTCTAGACACTGTGGTTGTTTGTCTAATATTTTCTTCTTTTAACCATTGAAAGAGTAAATTATTTTTGGTGTAGAAAAAGACATGAAAACTACAGAGAAATAAAAGAAAAATGTTCATCTCTTGTCATTCTATCTAGGAATATTCTTGAGCCTTTTTTCACTTGGGATCACCTAAAGAAAAATGCCCAGCCCTATACATGCAAGGAGCCCACCTGAGCCCACCTTTTTTTTGCTTATACATTCATTCAACAAACATTCACTGTGATGTGTTAGGATCTGTAGATATGGAGGGGACAGTATTAACTGAAGTATTAACCTGAAGCCCCATAAACCCCACAGAGGTATGGGAGACAGGTCACTGTCATTCAAAATCTGGCCTCTATGTGAAACACTTTCAAGTTATTTTACTTTATTCATCTTTATGACTTTATGAGGAGTGACTATTTTCATCCAAGTCAAACATGACTTGAGCTGGATGGGAACAGTTGCAGTCTAGACTCATGGAGTCTGACTCAGGAGTAAGGTGAGTGTGATCCAAAGAGTCTGAGTAGAACAACCCTACCTACTCATATGTCAGGGAAGAGCTCCTGAAGGAAGTGAGGTTTTATTGCAAACAAGAGAGAGGAGCATAGACAAAATGTCTGAATTCCATTCATTCGCCAGATGGCCTGCTAGGTACAGAACTCCTGCCTGATCACTACCTCAAGACCCTGCCTCTGCTATCCCCAATTGGCTTGCTTTTCAGTTTCCTAACCTAACATTTCCTGCTTAACCCTTCTCAGCTTCCTACTGCACTCAAGCCTCGTGCCCTAGCTCCTTCTCCCAGAAGCATCTTGGAAATCCCCTTCCCTTCTTTGCCCCCCAAATCTTCAAGTTTAACTAAGAACCCCAGTTTTCCCAGCAGCAGATTGCAATCATAGTTCAGCTTAAACTACCATGCTCAAGTTCCCCCAAATTCCAGGCAGGGTGGGGCAGGGACGTGATGAGGAGAAATCTGGGACTTTTCAGCTCCTGGCCACCTCAGAAAGGCAGGGCAAGAGCTGGGCCTGAGGGGACTGGGCACCTCCCCCTCCCAGAGATGAGACCAAACTCTTCCTAATAATTACCTTTCACCACACTGGGCGTGCTTTCCCTCTAGTCTTCCCTGAAATGACCCTGGGCTTGAAGGGCAGAGGGAATGTAGATCATGGTCGCAGGGCAGCAGATACCAGAGAAGTTTATCACTGACTCACTCTGGCTCCTTTCATTCTGCCAGGTCTGGGAGAGCTCAGAACCATCTGGCAGGTGGCAATGACTGCATCCACCTGCTTTAATGGGCACCAATAGGAGAGAAGCTGATGGCCCTGGCAGGGAGTAAGCTTTTGCCAAGAAAAAGACACACCCAAACCTTGTTACCCTTGAATACACTTGCTCTTCCAGAGGATTCCTTTTTCGGGAATTTTAACCTCAGGGAACTCCCAGAGCCTGAGGAAGAGGAGGGGCATATCATCCACAGTCCCAAACAAGGGAAAAGCCTAAGAGGAGGGCAAAAGGAACTTTGGCAAGGGCAGTGCTCACTCTGAAAGCTGCAGCAGTTGTGTAGCAGCAGCTGCGAACACTCACACAGCACTCATGCCATGCAGGGCATGGCTCCAAGCTGCTTTACATGTTTGAAGTCATTTCATCTTGGGCAAAGAGAACCTGCTTCACAGTGGCCTTTACAGGTGCTGGGACTTCCTACTAGTCTGCTATTTTGAATGGGTTATTTTAAATGATGAAATATGTTAGTGATCACATTACTCTTTCATTCCACAGACTGAGTATCTGCTCTATCCCACATGCTAGAAATACAAAAAATGTAACAGTTCTTTCCCTTAAAGAGCTAAGGTTATAATGGAGCCAGGGGGAGAGAATCAAGTAAAAAGGACACAGTATTGCAGAGGGAGAATAGTTTTGAAGAAGGGACATGACATGCTGTGGAAACAGTGAAGAGGTAGCACACACGGAGGTAGCACCAAAGTGTGTCGATGTAGAAGGTGTGGGCCAAGACCTGCGGGTGAGGCAGCGCTCTGGCCTAGCCGCAAGGGAAGGCTTTCCTCCAGGAAAGGGAAGGAAAGTACTCAAGATGGAGGCCTGGAAATGTCCGAGGACAGCAGGTCCTGGGAAACACATGTTGGCCAGACTCTGCGGGGTGGGGGGCGGTGGGGGGGGAGGGAGGCAGCTGGCTTGAAGTAAATCAGAAGCAACTCAAAGGCTCACTTGTTGAGCAGCACTGGCCACCCCCTCTTGATGCCGCATGGAAAAGGGCAAAGTGACTTTAGGTTCATGCCAAATAAGGTATTGTGCTTGCCTAAAACTATTGTTTTTATATGACTTTGGGCTTTGGCAAAAGTTAACCAAAACAATTGCTTAAGAGATGGGGTAGTCCAGGAGGAAGAGGAGGGTCAAATGGGAAATGACAGACATCAACATGAGGCCCCAACATCCTGATCTTCCCAGGCCCTGTGTTTGGTTAGAAATGTCACTGTGGTTAATTCTGGAAGCTCAGCCACTAGCCATCTGTGGCTGAGTGTAGATGACAATAAGGAAACCTTCTGCCTGAAGGACTTTCTTGGCCATGTACTGTAGTTCAGTCAGCAGGCTGTGAATTCTTTCAACCTTTCTGTGTCTGAAAAAGTCTTCATTTCATCCAGTGAAAAAGGTACTTTCACTGGCTATCGGATTCTAAGTTGACAGGTTTTGTTTTTCATTCAATAATTTAAATATAACACTTCATCATCTTTTCATTTGCATTGTTTCTAATGAGAAATCTGCTGTTTTTACTTTATTGTGCATTCTTAAAGTATTTTTATATTGGCTGCTCCAGAGATATGTTTGATTGTGATTTGCCTTAGTGTCATATACTGGTCAGGACTACGTTTGCTATGCCCACTCTGCCAACTCTAATGCCTCTAATCATATAGGTAGGATCAACTTGGCCAAGTATAATAATAGAGAAGGGAATAGTTTAACTCAGGATTTCAAAAAGATTGTGTGGCTGAATCGAATTGATGAAAAGAGAATAGCATATGCTATTTTTATGGTTAACTAGGACTTCTTGAGAGTAAAATTTTTATTTCTACTAATATTTCTTTTGTGGCAGTTTTAAAACAGAGGCTTCAAACAATTTAATATTCTTCTCATGTTAGTATTCTAACTGAGAAGTGGGACCTATATCTCTTGTCCCTGAATCTGGATTCTGTGACCACTTAACTAATGGAAAATAGTAGAAGTACTGAGATAGTAAGTACAGACCTAAAAAAGATATTGCCACTTTTTATTTCTTGGGATGCCTGTCCTTTGCTCTCAGTTGCTATGACATAAGTGATAACAACTGTGTGGAGTGAGTTAAGGCCCAACCAAAGGAAAGCTCCCAGACCACCCATCTTGGTTGAGGTCCCAGAGAACCCACCCCAGGCATATAAGTGAATCTTCGACCCCCAGTCTAGCTGTTTCAGCCAGCATTGTGTGGAACAGAAATGATCTATCTGCAAAGAGCTATACCCAAGTTTCAGATCTAGGAGAAAACTGAACAGCTGTTATTTTAAAATTCTGTGTTTGGGGATGATTTATTGCATAGGTACAGAAAAATAGAACATCCTCCCTAAAGAAGTAGATAAATATTAACTCAGACAAGTAACTTCTTCCCTGACCCTCTGCAAATTCCTTTTTTCAACTTCTAATCTTTCATATAAGCCAGTGTGTTCTCTTTTTCTCCTCCATTGGGGATAATCTTGTCTTTCTAGAGAGTTCATAGCTTCTATAGAAATTACTTGTTAATGTGTATTCTGATTTCAACTCTAATAGCTGGTTGGTTTCTTGAGACTGACTCCTCCATTCAGTTCTGCAGAATTCTGCTTACTTATTCTGTAGGTTAATCATTGTCTCTTGCTAGTCTATAGTTGACTCAATATTTGCATCTATTTTTTCTGCATAAGCAGTTTTCTATTTGCTGACTGTGATTTCTACCTAAGTTATCTGTTTATGAGACTGACAAGGTGTCTCCTCCATTAAGGAGGCAAATCATGCTACCTGTTTAATCTCATAGGCAGTACAGGGGTCTATTAAAATCCACCAGTTGTTATCACTAATTCTACTAGGGTTCTATCAGGCAATCGAAAACACAACAGTTACTGGAATAGAGTGGAATATGTATTAATTGGTACAAAGATCTTATGTAGGTAATTGCATCAGTCAGAGATCTCCAGAGAAACAGAACCAAAGTCTTTTAATATATATATATATATATATATATATATATATATATATATATATATATATATATATATATATATATATATATATATATATATATATATATAT
>PVHY01001024.1:0-109121 GCA_004024945.1 Uropsilus gracilis | reverse complement strand
TTCTTCTTCCTCTGGGAAACTCAGTGTTTACTTCACTTATTAGATGAGGTCCACTCACACTGTTGAGGGTAATCTCCTTTACTCAAAGTCAACTGCTTATAGACATTCACTGTATCCACAGCATGTCCTCACAACAAAACCCATATATTAGTATTTTATTAATTAACTTGGCACTATGTACCAGCCAAGTTGATACACAAAACATCACAGTAACTGAAAATTGCAACTACTGACATTTGAAGATGCAAAGGAAAAAAACTGAAACTACTGATACTTAGAAATTTAGAAGACAGGCCCCACACAACTAAAACTCAGACCTCCAAGTAGGAAGCATTACTCAACCAGTGCTATTTATATGAATTTAGGAGGGGGACCCAGAGATTGGGGGCCCAGAGGTTGGCAACCCAAACCACTGAGAAAGAATGACTGGCTAGCTGTTGCTGGTGTCCCCAGAGAGGACATGATGAGGCTGATTCTGGAAGTGTCAGGAAAACAGTAAACTGTATTCAGCTGCTGCTACAAGAGTTACTTGTACTATGATGAAGCTTGACTGGGATGATATTCAGAGAAACCATGAGTAGATAAGAAAACCCCAAGGAATAGACAATAAGGAACAAACCCCTTGATTTCCCTCCAGTATTACAGCCTCCATTTAATGTCCCTATTGGCAGAATCAACTGGGAAATCAAAATTGTGGATTTCAGAGTCCCAGTTCCAGGATCACAAAACAGAATATAAAAGGATGGGATGGAGCTGAGGCAATAACATAAAATTAATGTAGTTCACCCCTTTGGATACTCAGCTTCCAAAACACCTAAATACAAGAATTTGAATTTTGATAAAAGCACTAAGAAACCTTTTTTCCTTCCCAAAATGCAACTTGTCTGTATATAACCAAGACAGTGTCACCTTTTCCCCTAAGAGGGTCCTGAGAACCCAATTCCAGTGTGTGTGGGGCAAGGAAAATGATCCCCACACCAGTAAATAAGCAGTTTTCCAACATCAGTGGGGAGTTCTTTGATTCAGTCCAAGCCTGGCACGATCAGACACTCCACAGAGCGCAAGACTGCCTTTAACCTCAAAGACCACTGACAAACCCAGGTGTTACTTGTACCTATTGGCTAGAAATCACAGGTTCCCACAAACCCCTTCTTGGGTTTAGTTAATTTGCTAGCTCACAGAACTCGGAAAAACATTATTACTTAACTAGATTTCTGGTATATTACAGAGGTTGTGCATCAACAACCAGATGAAGCGTTAGAGAGGGTAAGACGCTAAAAAGTAAGTTTCTGTTCTTGTGGTGTTTGGGGTCCAGCGTTTTTATGGAGGTTTCATTACATAAGCATGATTCATTAAATCATTGGTCACAGGTAATTGATTCCATCTCTAAGCTCTCTTCCTTTCCCAGAAATCAGAGAATGGGATTGAATGCTTCATCCTCTATTGTCAGTTCCCCTGACAACCCACATCCTGAGGGCTTTCAGCAGTCACTTCATTCACATAAACCAAGCTGGGCTTATTAGTAAAGTTCTTGACTCTGAGCCATTTCAGGAACTGAAGACAAGAGACCAAATATTATGACCAAGGATACCATACTTCTCTTATCATTCTGTAACTGAGACAAAGACAAAATACTTACTTATTATTATGAATCACAGCATCACACACCTCAAGAATTGTAAAGTCCCAACTCTCATTGCACTCATCTCTAATCAGTGTTAATTATTTCTCAAATTCAATCACAATTTCATTTGAATGAGTAAGATACAAATTATTAAGTCAGTTAACTTCAAACAAAATGTCTAGAAATAAGGATAAGGGGAGGAGAAAAAATTAGATGAAATATATATATGTATCATATCTATAGAAAATAATTGGTTGTGAGACCATAATTAGTAGTTATAGCCTCCTACTTCCACTATTCATTTCATGTTTCCTTTGCCATCACCTAGTACCTCAGATGATAAGTGAATTTTTTTTAATAGTGGCATAATCCATAGTGCCTGAGGGTCTTAATCATCAGTGATTTTTTTAGCAGTGAGATGGGAAAACAGTCATCATCTATTCATTTTTAGTACTGGACATGAAAATGTTAAAAATTACTCCCAGATAACATCCTCGTTTCTAGATATATTCCTGCCTTCCCCACATTGAGTGGTAAAACCAAATTTTCCTTTGGTAATCAATATCAATCACCCCAATCAGTAACTTTTTTCTTTGCCTGTTGCTTCAGTAACATAATAAGCCCAATATGGCCAAATGTTATTCTCATCTTCAAGCCAAAGTTAAATTGGTATCTTTTATGGTAGATGCACAGCTCATAGGGAGAGTAGGTGCAAAAATTCTATGAGCAGACATTCATATTAAATTTCACATGAGATTTAAGAGTGAAAGAAGTCAGCACCATTTCTACCTCTAATTCCCAGGTCCATGTAGTCTGGCTATGAGGAACACAGAATGGTTTGTCTATGACTCACAGTATAAGCTGCATCTTTTGAGGAAGACACTTTCAGAGTATAATCTCCCACTGATACCATACCTTTAGCAGATCATTGCCTCTCTCGCCTAGTCCAGCTGCTTCAGATGGTGGACTGTGTGATTGTACCAGCTCCTCCCATGGTAATGAGCCCATGGATTGCTGCACTTTTGATGACTTTCTTAACCAGAATCAGTGCCATTCACTACACCACACTTTGTAATCACAGATGGGGCTGGCAGAAGATTCTTGGGCAAGAAAGCAAATATGTATTCAGAATAAAGGGAGGAAAATTTTTTGCTCCTCTCCATGATAAGAGGGGTACAATGTAACCAACTTGTTCCAGGGCCCCATGGGAAATGATGCCAATTTAGAGCTTAGCTGGCATGTTAAGCATTCAGCAGCACTGATAGAAAAAACTTGACTAAGGCAGATCTTTGTTGTGGAGGCCCTACATAATCTCCATTCCAACAATTAGAACAACATTGTGCATAATTTAAGCCAGTTAGGCAAAACTGGAATCACTGCAGAGAGATTCTAACTGAACTCCACAGGATGAGTCATCTCGTCTGAAATATAGGTTCACTTAATTATAGGCCATCAGTAAGCAACAATTTATTAGTCTGCTGATCTTTTTTCATTCATAGGTATAACCATTATCAATTGTCCCAGTAAAAGCTGTAGGTTTCAAAGCAGCTTGATCACTACTACATATTTGCTGACTTTTATAGTGAGTATGGTTCCCTGAAATCTGGTTAAGTTCTATATGGGAATTATTAGGACACCCACCCGGTAAGAGGTATCTTTCACACTATATGTGGCTTATGAAGGATAGCCACCTCAAAGATTTCAGGGATACAAGTACTGTCATCAGCAGTGTTCTTCTCAGTGTCTTAACAAAGTGCCCTCTGGGCTCATGGGTTGTTGTGTGTGGTGGGCAGGTATGTAGATCCTCTGTGATAAAGTCATTTCCTCACTCCTTTTACCCTAAGTCTTGAATGGCTTCTCAGTGTCTTAACATGGCATGGCAGGGAAATTCTAGCATTCCAACCATATTAAATATATGCTGCCATTAAGTCCAAGTCAGTCAACCAAGAAATTTTGAGTCACTTGCAGATACATGAACTAGTAAACTGAACCCAGAATATCTAATAAAAGATACTCAATAATCTGATTTTACCCTTTGCTATATACCATCATCCTTGGTTTATCATACTCCTACATACACTGCCCAGATTCCTGCCAATTTTTATTACAAAATCTTATACTGCTTTTAGCATATAAATGACCTCATCCTGAGTCAGGTTTTACATATATCTTAGAAAAAACTGATCTCTGACTCTAGTGATAAATCTAGTGGTTGGGATGAGTCTGAAAAGAAGGTAACTATCCCCAGGTGAAATTGTTAATAATAAAGTTTTCAAAGCTATAGGTGAAGTGGTTGATTCCACATCTGGATATTGCCACAACATGCCATCCTTCTCATAGACTTCTAAGGGAGTTCCTGTCAACCTCATTAAAAGAAAGGAAAGTATCTTGCAAGCCATTTATTGGGAGTGTGCACCTCCTTCTCATTTCCCCACACACTCCTAGTTACCAAATTTCTTGTCTAACAGCCGATTTTTTAATCTATGTATTGAGGCTACTATGGCGTCATCTAGTGGCAGTTGCTCCACATGCTCCTTTTAGTAGGTGAAGAGGCCTTTTCTGGTGATTATCCTTCAAACAAGGTAAGTGCCAGACGTTGGGATGGATGTGTAGTTAACTTGCACAGAGGCCAGGTGTAGAAGGTCATCTGTTAATGTCCTCCCCAAAGTTAAGGACTGGAGAGGAATATTCTACTCAGTAAACCTGTAGAGCCTTTCTTCGGGGCTGAGTTAAAGTGAGGCCCTGGTCGAGAAGGCCAGCGGAGGTCAAGCGTTGCCAGAAACTCAGACCCACTCACCCCCACAGTGTCCTGGCTAAAGCATAGTGGACATTACTGGTCACAAAGACTATGCATGTGGGGCTCAATGTCGCATAGTGGACATTACAAGTCACAGGGCTCATGAATTGCTTCCTGATAATGAGGGCAGTCTTAAGACGATAAACTAGCTCAAGGCTACATAGACAAGAAATGATGGCATTGGGTGATTCCCATCCAGACCTTCTGTTTCAGATGCCACAGCTGCCTCTCATCACTGCCCCCCCCCCCCCCCAGTCTTCAGGTGGCCACACCCTGGAGGCCACCTTGTCGGGGGTATACTTACAAACATAGGGAATGACTTTCTGCACACTCCCCTAGTGAAACTTGTTTCTGTGTTCACAGGGATTCATGCAAATTTGTTTCCATAAATCTGACTTCTTTTCTGTCATCCAGGATCCTTATGTACCCCTTCAATCATGATATCCCACCCCCACCACTTAAGGCCCTATGATCTCTTTGCTACATCTCTCCGATTCCTTGTTGGGCCACAAGGTGTCCTTGTTGTCCACAACTAAAAGTCCTCAGCAGCTGTAGCACGTAGCTACTTCCAGGAAAGAGCTTAGTCCAAAGGCAGCAGTTTCTGGATTTCCTCTGAATTTTAACCCTCTGAATCCAGGGTTGCATGAGTCTCACTATGCCCCACCCTCTCTCAGCTGACTATAATTACTACAATTACTCTCATCTCTAGACCTCTGTTTACTTGGGCTTTCCCTACCTGAGCCGCGCGCGCGCGCACACACACACAGTTTTTACCTCTCCCTAATACAGTGAATGCTATACTTCTTTCAAGGCCACAATCACTCCATGCACAACTTACTCTATTCTCTGTAGCACTTTAGCACTTTAGTATACACTGATTTTGTGGTACTAACTCAGGAACAGAAAGCCCTTCATACAGTATTTATTTATTTAATCTGGAAAGTTAAAATCTGTTCACTAAATATCATTAAAAAAAAGTTTTCCATCTCCTTAGATATATTAATTATCTCTTCTTTCTATGTTTATTTCTATAAGTAATATGTCAATATTTCTTCTTTCCTAGCTATACATTATGCACCATTTGTGTGTCCCATTCATTGCTAAGATCTGGAAATTCAGTGGTGAACAAAAAAGCCTTTATGGAGTTCACACACTAAAGTAAGAGAGACTTAACACAAGAAAATGTATAGGTATGATTCATGGTTTGAGATTTGGGGGCCAAGAGAAACAGAAGGAAGGCATTTTTTATACTGTAAGACCACAGAACATCTGAGGAAGTGGTGGACGTGAGCTGAGACAGAATGAAAGAGAAGGAGTCAGCAAAGAGAGAATGAAGAGAAGAGTTCCAAGTGGAGGGGACAGTGTGTGACAGCCCTGGCAGAGGAAGGCACCTGGCAAGTTCACAGAATGAACCAGTAGGTTTTATGTCCAGGGAGCAAAGGAGAGTGTGGTTGAGGATACCTCAGTGGCCAAATGAGGCAAGATCTTCAGGGCCATACTAAAGCAGCTTGAGTTTATTCTATATGCCCAAGGAAGTCGTGAATTATTTTATGCAAGAAAGTTGTATGATTGGCTTATTAGAGCAAGTGGCTAATACATAGGGAATAGTTTAGAAAGGTTGATAGTGGAAGAAAAAAAATTAACAGATTATGGCAATACTCCCCACAAAAGATGGTGTAGGGTATTTTAGGGTAGAATCATGGGAATCAAAACTAGCATCAACAAATTGATTAAAAAAAAACAAATTCATGAAGATTGAAATAATACCATCTATTTTTATCTCACCAATAAAGGTATCAAACTAGAACTCAACCATGAAAAGAAAGGCTGAAAACCTCCCATTTCATGAAGACTGAAGCTATCACTGTTGGAAAAAGGGTGGATTAATAAAGAAATCAAAGAAAAAAATAAGGAAATATTTTGAGATGAATGACAATGAGAATACAACCTTCCAGAATATGAGGGATGCTGCAAAGGCAGTAATAAGAGGGGTATATAAAGCAATACAGGCCCACATCAAGAAACAAGAAAATACCCAAAGAAACAACCTAACCTCACATCTGAGAGAATTAGAACAACATCAGAAAAATCCAAAAGCAAGTAGAAGGAGATGATCAAAATTTAAGCAGAAATAAATTAAATAGAAATAAAAAAGACCATTGAAAAGATCAACAAAACAAAAAGCTGGGTTTTTTTTATTTTTTAAAGATAAACAAAATGGATAAACCTCTAGCCAGGTTCACAAAGAAGAGGAGGGCTAAAACAAAAATAAGTGGACTCATAAATGAAAGAGGAGAAATTACAACAAAGCAGAAATCCAAGGTATAGCCTCAATGAAATTGACAAATTTTTAGAAGTGTTCATTGATCCAAAACTATAAAGAAGACATCGAAAGCCTAAATAAATCAATATCAGGCAGTAAAATTGAAACAGTAATAAAATCACTCCCCAAAACCAAAAGCCCTGACCCAGATGGATTACAAATGAGTTCTACCAAACATTCAGAGCTGAACTGGTGCCTATCTCACAAAAACTCTTTCAAAAAATAGAGAAATCAGGAACACTACCAAATACATTCTACAAAGCCAACATCACATTAATAGCAAAACCAAACAAAGATAACACAAAGAAAAAAGAAGACAGGGCAATCTCTCTAATTAACACAGATGCAAAAAATTCTCAACAAAATCCTAACAAATAGAATTCACCAGTGCATTGAAAAGATAATACACCATGACCAAGTGGGATTTACCCCAGGGAAACTAAGGATGGTTCACCTAAAAATCAGTCCATGTAATTCAAAACATCAACAAAAAGAAAA
This sequence comes from Uropsilus gracilis, assembly GCA_004024945.1. Classification (NCBI taxonomy): domain Eukaryota; kingdom Metazoa; phylum Chordata; class Mammalia; order Eulipotyphla; family Talpidae; genus Uropsilus; species Uropsilus gracilis. The sequence continues at coordinate 101,879 of PVHY01001024.1, read as the reverse complement.
ATAAAAACTACATGATCATATCAATAGATGCTGAGAAAGCATTTGACAACTTTGTCATTTGACAAAGTTCAACATCCATTTATGATGAAGGTCCTCAAAATTCTGGGGATAGAAGGAACATACCTTAGTATAATAAAAGCCATATATGACAAACCCACAGCCAATAGCATCCTAAATGGCAAAGAACTGAAAGCCTTCCTTTTGAGATCAGGAACAAGGCGAAGCTGTTCACTTTCACCATTACTTTTCCATATAATACTGGAAGTCCTAGCTAGAGCAATAAGGTAAGTGAAGGACATACAAGGAATCCAAACAGGGAAAAAGGAAGTAAAATTATCAGTACTTACAGATGACATGATAATTTATAGAGAAAACCCTAAAAACTCTACAGAAAAAAAAATGAAAATAATAAGCCATTCATTAAGATAGCTGGCTATAAAATCAACACACAAAAATCAGTCACCTAACCATATGCAAAAAAATCAGTCTGAAAAAGAAGAAATTAAGAAAACCACTCCATTTACCATTGTACCAGCAAAAATTAAATATCTGGGGGTAAACTTTACAAAAGATGTGAAAGACCTATACAAAGAGAACTATAGAACATTGCTAAAAGAAACAGAAGACACAAAGAAATGGAAAGACATTCTTCGCTCTTGGATTGGAAGAATCGATATTATCAAAATGGCCACCCTACCAAAAGTAGAGAGAATAGAGGGACTGTACTCCCAGACTTTATAATACAAAGCCATAATAATTAAGACAGCATGGTACTAGAATAAAAACAGACACAAGACCAGTGGAACAGAATTGAAAGTCCAGAAATAAAACCACACAAGTATGATCAACCAATCTCTGACAATGGGTGGAAAACATACAATGGGACAAGCATAGTCTCTTCAACAAGTGGTGCTGGGAAAACTGGACTGCTATATGCAAAAGCGTAAATCTAGACAACCCCCTCACACCATGCACAAAACCAGCTCAAAATGGATAAAAGACTTGGATGTCAGACCTGAAACCATAAAATACATAGAAGAAAATATAGACAAAACACTCCCAAGACTTACACTTCAGAAACTTCTTTCAGGACACATCTACAGATGCTAAAAAAATGAAGGAAAATAGAAACAGTTGGACTACACCAAACTAAAAAGCTTCTGTACAGCAAAAGAGACAACAAACAAAGCAAAAAGAAGCCCAACCAAATGGGCGGGGGGGGGGGGGGGGGGGGGGGGGGGGGGGGGGGGGGGGGGGGGATTGCCCTCCACACAAGTGATAAGGAGCTGCTAACAAAGATGCACAAAGAACTCACACAACTTAACAAAAACAAAGCAAAAAGCCCATCAAAAAGTGGGGCACAGAGCTAAAAGAAAACACTTCTCCAAAGAGGAGATACAAAAGGCAAATAAGCACATGAAAAAGGCTCAATATTAATAATAATCAAGGAAATGCAAATCAAAACCACAATGAGATACCATCTTACACCAGTAAGAATGGTCCATATTAAAAAAAAAAAAAAAAAAAAAAAAAAAAAAAAAAAAAAAAAAAAAAAAAAAAAAAAACAGGCAACAAATGCTGGCGAGAATATGGAAACAAACACTTCTACACTGCTGGTGGGAATGTAAACTAGTCCAGCCAATATGAAAAGCTATGTGGAAGACCCTCAAAGTACTGAAAATGAAATTACTATTCAAGTCAACAACCCACTTCTGGGAATTTACACAAAGGATACAAAAACACTACTTCAAAAGGACACCTGTACTTACATGTTTAGTGCACCACTATTTGCAATAGTCAGGATATATGGAAACAACCCAAATGCCCCAAAATAGACAAAAGGATCTAATTTGCTTTGGAAAGTTGTGGAATATTATTCATCAATCAAAAAAGACAAACTTCTCTCATTCACAGCAACATGGACAGAGCTAGAAGAAATCAAGTTAGTGGAAATAAGCCAGAAGGAAATAGAGAAATACTGAATGGTCTCACTTAACTGAGGGATATAGGGGAAGCAAGCAAACAAATGGACGAGAAAAATTTAAAACTGTTAACAGAACTAAAGCATAGAGCAAGAGAGGGAAGAGAGGGTAAAATCAGGGGAGGGATGGGCACATGAGATTAAGAAGGTTCATGGGTTTTAAGATGGTGGGAGAACCTTGAGGTAGACAATGATGTAAAATAGATGTGTGTAATCAATTAAAAAATAGAATAGAATAAAAAAGAAAAGAGGGAGAACTCTTTCGTCCCATTTCTTATATCCATAGAAAACCAAGCTAAAAGCTTGGAGCAATTGGATACCAACTCCTGAAAACAATCCACCCAAGAATGAAGTCAACCCAGAAACAATCCCAAGTAGGAGAGACAAATTCCTGGGGAAACCTTGGTTGACATCATAGGAGCAAATAAAATCCCTTTTTTCTTAAGCTAGTTTGAGTGAGAACACTAACACAACCCAAAGACACAACTCTGACACAACACAATTCCAGAGCAATAGTCAACTTTTTAATCAAGATTTGCTACGGGCAGTAGGTGTTCTGCTCTAAGGTTCTGTTCCAGACAATGGTGTTAGTTACTTTAGTTTTTGCCTTGTGAGTTGGCTCTTTTGATATCTCTCTTTCACAATTATTCTACTCCTCTTTCATTTTCATTTATCTTTTGCTTTTGTGTTCTAGGAAATTTATCTTCAGTTTATCTTTTACTTACTAATTTAGTTTCCTGAAGATCCATTCGTAAGTCATGTCTACCATTTTAGAAATTAATTTAATAATCATATTTTCCAGGTTATTATTCTTTTCTAGTTGTATCATTTCCGTTTTCATAATGACATGTTGTAATAACATAGACAGAAATTTTTAGACCTAACATATAGCATTCTTTAATAAATAAAAAACAATTTACATTTCTGATCAATGATTTTCTTTATCATATTATTTAATTCATTTAAGACCTTTTGTCTTTATAGCACCTACCACCTGAAATGGATAGAGTTAAAACCAGGTAGAGACAGAGACCCCACGACCTAGAACATGGTCTGACACAAGATATCACCTAAGAACTATTTGTTGGAGTGTAAATGGGTGATACAAATGCAGTGATTTGTCTGCTGTGTCCTTGAGAGGGTAAACCGGCACAAAAAGATAAAGAACAATCTCAGGCATATAAGTTATCAGAAATACACTTGTGATTAAGAGTCAAATGAGTTGTACAGATAGAGGTGTGCTCCAGAACCAGAACCGGGAATGAATGGAGCACTTAGGAGAACTTTGAAGAAGGGGTGTGGCTGGAAAAGAAGGGAGCAAGCAGATCCTCCTGCTACATGCCATGCCTCCAGGACTCAGAACACCTGCCCACATAGTCGTGTGACTACCTGTCCTTCAGTGTGTTTCAGGGCTAAACAAGTCAAGAACTTTAGATCGAAGAACCCCAGTCCATCTTCTATTTCTTGAGTCCCAAGGAAAGCGCAGAAAACAATCAGGAAACCGAGTGCAAGAAGTTTCTTTGGCAGGCTGTTCTCAGGTAATTCCTGGGTCATTATGTCAGGCAACTCTGGTCAGGAAACACATTTCCTTACTGGGCTTGCTCTGTGTCTGATGTTGGTAAAACTTTATTTTGGGGGGTAAAGAAACAGCCCTGACTCAAATGATGCACACTTGGATGGTATACACCCTGATTTCTTCTCTATCTAGTCACTTTCAGTTTCTCACTATCCATTAGATTCTAGTGTCTCTAATCTGGGCATTATCTCTAAGATGGGAACACAGGGACATATGGAAAACAGCAGAAAATCAAGAAAAGAACAACTTGAACAATTTGAAATGGCCTAAGACTGAAGTCATGGAATGTCTTTGTTGGAAGGGGCATTGGAGTCACTGGCCCCAACTGGCCCAGCGTTCATACTTGGAGTGGAAGTCACATAGCTCGACTTGAGACCAAAGCCTTGAGCCCACATCCTGCAACTGTTGTCTGCAAATTCAGTAGGCAGGTGTAAATGGTAACGGCCTGCAGTTAAATATAATGAAAATAAATGGAAATGACATACTCAAACTTATAAAGCCAGATAGATCCTATGCTGTCCTAACAAGAGAAATGAGAAGTGAAGCTTTTCTGAGCTTCCTTCTTTATGATGGTAGAAAGAGATAAAGAGGGAAAAGATGACTTGTTCAAGCTGAAGTCATTTTCCCTCTCACCTTAGTGGAGTTGTTTCTCTATGCTGTCCCTGGAAAGATGCCAGCTGGCTGCACCAGAATCCCCAGGTAGCTTTATTGGGGTCCCAGGTCCCACCCCTAAAAACTTATTTTTATACACCTAGGGTGAAGTCTACCCATCTATATTTTTTAAAGTTTCAGATTATTATTATTATTATTATTATTATTATTATTATTATTAGTGTATCTAGACTGAAACTCACTTTCTTAGAGAGCACTGGTCTAGCTTATTCAATCCCTGGTGATAAAAAAAATAAAAACAAAAACACTGTAGTCCTCAAAAGCCATGCAAGCAGATCTTGCCGATGTCCTCTGACAGCAAAAGCATATTTTTGTACTGCTGAAGGCAGCTTCATTAGTCCCCCAAACCATGATTTCCTGCACTCCTCAACCCCAGTCATGCCCCAAAAGCTTCACCTGAAACCTGGGCGGCCTATCTCTTTCAGCTTGCCTCCTTTGTTGTGGGCCAGCCAAGATGCTGACAGGAACAAAAATGACTTGTTTTTGAGAGTAAAGATACAAGCTATGACTGAGATGACGCACACATGTTCATGGAGGGAGACTTTCACATCCGATCTACCTTCTTCCATCCACAGAGTCACGTTGCTTCTTTAACCACATCACTCATTCTGAAAGATGGGGACTCCTACACATGGCCTCCAGGTCAGTGTCTCTGATTGGGGCGGGGAGCAGGAAGGCATTCAACCACAAAGTTCCTGGCACCCCAAGTTCCCTCCACACTAACAACTGAAGTCTGTAGGTGTGACCATGTTGCAAAAGGCAGTGTTCTCAAGTTGTAGGCTCTGTCGCATTTGTTTTAAAAGGTACCCTTGGACCACACAGAAAATCTTCTGAATATCTTGGTTGGAACCAGGAAATCCGCCTTTTGAACATGCAGTCCCAGGTAATTCTGAGCAAGGCTGATGCTTGAACTCTGCCCATGCAGAACTAGAACCAGAAAAGGACATAGCTTCCTCCCTGTCTTTCTAGCAATGACTCCATCTCCTCTTGAAATCTTCCATAGTTCTTGACATTCCCTTTACCTTTCCAACCATTCTCATTCTCAAGGAAAGTTCTTATCTTCCAGAAGAGTTTGCTTAAGATTAGCAGTTATCCTGGCTTGGGGGTTCAGTTTTACCCATTTGGGCAGAGGAGACAATGCAAGGTGGCAGGACAAGCAGGTAGAACCACACAGGGAAGGCAGTGTTGACAGAGAAGCCCAGACTTGGATATCGTCTGTGTCAAAAAGAAACCAAACCCCATATCCTTATTATCTCAATCAGAATTTAATTAGCAAGTGAAGATTCCTTTCCAGTGAGCCTGAGTTGTAGAACCAAAAGGTCTGTATCTTAGTCATGACTGTCAGTTATTGGTTGTGTGGCCTTGGGCAAGTCAACCCGGTCAAGATTTTTGTCCCCTTATCTATTAAGTGGAGGTGATCACCTAAAAAAAAACTGCTGTTCATTTAATGAGATGACATACTTAAATGCCAGTCAGAAGTGCTCTGGAACCTAGCATTCCCCCCTACTCACCTTCACTTAAACTCTAGATCCAGTCAGAATCACTTAAGGTACTTACATTCTCAACTGGAATTAATTACAAATTCTCTAAGATTCCAATAAGCCATGGGCTTTAGATCTAACAGAATTGGTCTAATTTCATTCCAGCATCAACTCACGACCTCTGGCGATAACAGTCACCTCATCGAGTGCTTGTAAAAGCCTGGGGCATCGGTGCACATTAGAAAACCAGCAGCCTGCAAAACATTTTGTGCTTTTCCTTCCTTCTTCTCCCTCTCTGGCCCCCATGAATGTTATTTCCACTTGTTGGAATTCTTTCCAAAGCTGTCATTGGCCCAATCCCAAGAAACAAATTGCACAGATAAACCTCCCTCCATTTAAGGGAGTACTTACAATGTGTTTATTATAACATGTAATATATTTAATAAAGGATAAGCTATTGTATGTTGGGAATCTTGCATGATAGCACTATACCAGTGGTGCTGTTAGCTATTATATGTTGGGCACTGCTGCTGGGGATCAAAATAACTGAGGTCTTGTCCTCAGTTTCACAAATTGAATCCACTTAACTGAAGAAGAAATAATTATGCTGCTATGAGGTGAGAGTAGTAGCAGAAGTAAATATCAGGCTGGAAGAATACAGAAGAGGGAGCTCTTAGGTCAAATGGGTTGGGGAAACCTCCATGGAGACAAGGACCTTTGGGTTTGAACTAGTGGATGAATGATATTTATAATATACAGTATAATTACTGTTATAATAACAGTAGAATGATATTTAACAGTAGAAGGGAAAGGTCACCTCAGATGTTCCAGAGACCTGAACACTGAACAGGTGGGGGCTGGGAGAGGGCAGCAAGACAGGTGGCTGACCTGGGATAGGGAGGAGACAGGTACAGGTGGGAAGATAAGAGGGCACCAGGGTGTGAAGAGTATTAACTTCGACTGAAAGACAGTCCCTTGAACTTGGCTGTCCAGAATTGTGGCAAGCTGTGGCCCCTTGAGGTTCATCCCTGGAGAGATAATCTCTAGGAGCCTCTGACCTCTGTGCCTCATCACATCACTGGATAAGAGGGTGGGGGGGGTGGCTGTAAGATTGCATTTCAAAAGATATGTGGGGGTGGAGGCCTCATCCTGTTTTCTTTTTAACTATAAATGGACTTTTCTTTCGATTTCTTAAATTAAATTGTAAAGTTTAGAAAATCCTACTCCACTCACATTCAGTGAAAGTTGGAAAGAGAATGAAAGTAAGAAAAGAAAATCAAGTGCTCTCTGAGAAAGGAGTTTGAGGGTGGAAATTTCATCTCACCATTTAGCCATCTCTCTTTATGAGCCTGAGCCAAAGGTCAACAATGACAGAGGCAGTGATACCTCATCCTGGGGTCTTCTAGGGTGTGGTCTGAGCCAGACTCTGCTGCTGACTTCCAGGTTCTGCTTGGTGCCATGCCCCATGGAAGTGGATATCATCCCCTCCAGGAGTGAGGGTAGTTGACCGCTGACACTGGACAGTGTTTCACTTCTCTTCCTCAGTGTTCCTTGTGCTCCAGCCTCAACAAATGTCTGTATCACCCTGCTCTAGACAGCAGCCTTTCACATTGCTTGAAATCTCCTTTGCAGGAAGCTGTCTAGAAGTTCTAATCACTCTTAGTTCTTTTCTCCACTTCCAAGGCCCTAGTGCGACCCCACACACACACACACACCAAACTCACACTTTCCCTGAAAAATACCTTCTCACTCTTCACATTTAGCCGCATTTTTCACAGTTCTCAGTGAGACCCCCACTTACCCACCCTTTCAAGCCCCCCCTCCCATGGTAAATTACTCTCCTTGAGGTCTGACACAACTCTCCCCTTCCTCCACCATCAGCACTGTCCTCTTGTGCAGCAACATAGCAACATGCAGCTGCAACCTTCAGGGAAACCAGGCTCTTCGGGACTGTGCTGGAGACCCACAACATCCCCAGCCTCAGCACTCACAATGAAGCCTCAGTCACAACAAACTGTCTGTGAATGGTCTCCACCACCAATTTGGAAGCTCAGTGCAGTAAGAACTTCCTTTGTCTTGTTCAGTGTACAACTTCTGTGCAGCCAGGACAATGTCTGGTGTGTGGAAAGCGTTCAGTAAGTATTGGTTGGATTAATTAATTGGTTGAATAACTGAATTTAATGAACTAAAATAATGTGGTAAAATCAATGACTTTGTCAAGTTGCTTAAATTTCCTGAAAGCTGATTTATTTGGGTACTATGGTATCAAATATTTATTGAGCACATGCCCAAGTTTTTTGACTTTTTTTAAGTTTTGTATTTTTTAAAAATTTTTTGTAGCTTGCACAAGATGTGAGCTATGTGATGGTAACAAGAAGTTCACAGATGGGGTGATGTCTATTAAAGCAATGCTCACACAAAATAGGAAACAGTAAGCACTGTGGCAGATAAAGTGTCATGGGACTACTGCTCTCGTGCAGTAGAAAATCGGGGGGTCTTCCCCAAAGATTCAGGACACCACTGGGGACACTTCCCCAATCCAACTGACAGCACATGACCCCAGCCACTGGGTGTCGTGCCTGCAGACCACAGGTCTACACTAGGTTTGATCACTGGTCTCTGTCTCCCAGGAACTGAGATGTGAAAATTCAAAATATGAATCAGCCTTTATTGGTCCTTTAAATCCAAAACAAATCGCTTCTACGGCTATGTAGTCACAGCTTTCTGCAAACAACCAGACCTGCAGGTAAAACTAGTCAGGGAGAGACAGAATGCAGGCCCCGAGGATAGTGTGAGGAGTGGAGAGAGACCCTCGAGGCCTGACTCTCCGCGGCATTGGTCAGCCATGATCAGCAGCAGCTTGTAGATATCTTGAGACATTTCCCACGCTTCTTACCATAAAAACACACTTTTGTCTCATTATTTGGACTGTATTATTGCAGACAGCCACTGAAGACAGCATGAAGAAATGAACTACAGCCAGAGGGTGACACATGAAGAAGGGGTATAAAGGAACAGTCCTGGGTCTTCATACCCACTCTACTTCCCTCACTACCCTCAGCAGCTGTAGCCCAGGAGCTCCTCCAGCAGCTTTCCAGCCAGCTGGTCACCTAGCAGTCAGGAACATGCATGTGGAGTCCTGTGACAGAAGTGACTCACCCCATGGAACAGAACTCCAACGCACTTGTGCACACGTGCCTGCTCCATAAGCCCACACACATGCACAGTAAGCCACACGTGCATTCATATGTAAATGCTCTCTCCACATATTTTCTTGGAATCATGTCAGTGCATTTAAGTACTGCTCTATGGAGGAAAATCATAGAGTCATCATTACAAAGAAAGTACACTCAGTTTCCACCTTTTGGTGGTTTGAGGTCTGCAAAAGTGCACATTTGGCAACTCTCAAAAAAATCCTCCCCCCTGCTCTGAACTATGCCACACCTTCAATCAAGTCTCATGCTGTGTGGGAGAGTGACACTGGGAGACCAGGGGGTGTTTCTCAGGTACTGTGGGACTCTGATAGTCCACTGATTGGTTGGGAATGGACACAGACAGGTTTAATGGACCCCTGAGATATGTCTAACTGGAGGGAGTGTTCTTTAAGAAAAGGAAAGATAGACAGATAGATAGATAGATAGATAGATAGATAGATAGATAGATAGATAGATAGATAGATAGATAGATAGATAGATAGATAGATAGATAGATAGATAGATAGATAGATAGATAGATAGATAGATAGATAGATAGATAGATAGATAGATATTGTTTCCTTGTTGCCACATAAACTGAGGACTCCAAAAGACTGTTCCACTACAGTTCCCCCACTCCTTACAGAGGTAGTCACAAGCTATGTTGTAGCAGGCTTGTACAAGTCCCTGCCAGCTAGAGAAGGTGGGACTGGATAATACACCTGACCAGGTGAAGCAATTAAGTTAGACAGCTTGAGAGTAGTTTTATTCCATTTTTTTTGCCATTTCTCTTACCTAGCAGCTCTCAAACTTTTTTGAGGTTGATCCTTTTACTTCTGTCTCTTACAAATCACCCTCCTGTCTCACCCTGCAGGTCACACAATGCCTTCCTTTGGGTGGTAGGGGAGGAGGAGAGACTCACCTCTTCCACCTCATCACCCCAAGGGAGGTTGATGCAGGTAAGCATGTGAGTCTGAAGTCAGGTCCCTGGGATTGAAGTCTAGCTCTGCTTGTATACAGCTGGGTGATCTTGGGGATGTTATTTCAGTTTTCTATCTGACTTTCAGTTTCTTCACTTTAAAACTGAGATAAAATTAAACCCTGCCTCATGAGGTTATTTTGCAAATAATTCAAGAAAAATTATTAACACAGTAAACACCTGTAAAGTTTAACTCTCAAGTCTCATAACTAGTCAGCACTATGAATCAACAGCTGTTAGATTTTCGTTTTCTGTTCTCCCCAGCTCTGTGAGGAATACACCTTCTTCTTGGAGACATTTTTTCCTTTACCCTTCTCTCCAAGGAACTCAAAGCATTTCTCAGATATACTGCCTGGTGCAGAAGACAACAAATGTGGTCTTATTTTCCTCCATCTTAGAGATTACTAAGGTAAGGCCCAAAGGTGTTGAGGATAAGGCCAGAGCTTCATATAAATTAAAAATATATATTTTTTAAAAATATATTTCCAATAATGGCAAAGACTTTAATGTGAAGGAAAATAGAAAAAGGCAAAGGTTTATCTGCAAGAGGAATAGAATCCTTACAGCTACTTAGACCAATTCTTGGCTCCAGGAGCTGGCTGTCCTGTTGAAGCTTTGCTTCTGCTTGGTTCCTGTTGGGTCAGTAAGCAGTCCAGGACAAGTCACCTGTCCCCCCACCTAAAACACCCTTCTTCAATCTCAACTCAGCATAACCAAATAAAATGTCCAGGGTTTCCAGGCAGCCAGGGAGTCTGCGCCCCCGTACCCTGGCTTGACCACCAGCTAGCACTCAGGTTCACATCTTCTGCCTATAAAACCAGGGGCTGGATTGGGCACAGCTGGAGTTTTTGTCTTAAAACTTTTCAGAAATTATCTTATCTCAAAGTAACTTAGAGACTAGATCAGACTTAGTAGCTCAGAATCCAGGGCTTCCTATCCACCACCCTCCTTCTCTTCTCCTGGCTCCCATCACATCCCCGGAGCTTCTTGGTCCCTGAGAGGCCATGGTCTGAAAAGCCAACTCCCAGATCCTCTACAACCCTCCTATCTCTGAGTTATGGGGTTGGGGCAGGCTTGGGAAAACTGGCTAGGCCTTGAGCAAGAAAAAATCAGGGGAACTGAAGGGCTTCAGTTCGGAAAGCAATATTTCAAATAATATTTTTCAGACAAAGAACATAGACATATGTCCATTCCTATACTGGCAGGAAAAACAGGGAAGGGTTCAGGACGGGTAGCAGAAATGTACACAATTGCAAAAAGTTGAACTCCCTAAGGCCTGGGATGCTGTAATCAGTGAGTAGGAACAATATGTGAGCTCTCTGCTGTCTCTGATGTGCATGCATTTTGCTTAGAAGGATTGATTGCATGCTTCTTGCTCCATAAACCCATGACCATGGATTGCCTTCCTAGCTAAAAATTCTAGAATTCTTCATGAGTTGAGCGAGGAAGCACAAAAGAAGACTGACTTGGCAGAAGGAGCTAGTTTGGCAACAAATGTGTCATTGTTTGACCCCAAATGAGTGATTTAACTTGACCCTGCAAAACTCCAGTATGTTCACATGCAGTCAAGAAACAAAGCCTCTGCACCACAAGGGATGAGCTCTGACTCTCGAGTCTGAGCCCAGCATGGGTCAGGCTGGACAGACTCAGACTCACACCAACCTCCTCTCATCACAGAATCCGTATGAGCCGGGTCACCAGGCAGTGCTACTACCTCTGAACCATCACTTCCCACGAGTGCATATTCCTGAGCCAGACAGAGGTTGATGGTCCAGGGGAAGAAGATGGAACTCTTAGGTTGATGAGGGAAGCAAACCTGTGCACTCTATCCTCAGAAGCTGCCAGACTCATGAAGATGATTTTTTTTTAATTGAAATAATCCTATAGGAGATCAAGTAGAAAGAAAAAAGCACTAGAAAGTGAAAATTAGCAATGTTCCAGCCTCTTACCTAGTAAAGGACAGAGAAAGAATGGGAAATTGATCTGTGAAGTTTCCTTGGAGATGGTAAGCTTTTGGGTTGGTAGCAGAAGGAATAAGAAGGGAACTGCTAATTTAGACATGACTGATTGAATCAGGGGGCTTTGGAGAAGGACCTGAAGGCAGATGCTGGGGGCAATATGGGTTAATGAGCTCACAACCCTGGGTTGGCTACAGAATGAGAAAAAAGGCATATGAGCCAACCCCTGTGGTTTCTTCCAGCTCCAGCATTCTGGATCATTCTATAATCACAAAGTATAGGGAGGAGATGTACGTTAGTGGCCTAGGGTATAAGAAAAAAAGAAGTGTTATGTAGACAGGAGCAAACCAGGCTCTTGAGACATTCAATGTGCAAGGACATCATCAGGTACACCAGCTGGGGTTGAGCAGAATCAAAGCCCAACCTTGACAGGCAGCATCAGGGAACTGTCCATATAAAGCAACCCTAGAGCAGATGAGAGAGAGGCAGAGACAGAGAAAGAGAAACAAACAGAAAGAGACAGAAACAAAGACAGATAGACAGAAACAGACAGGCAGACAGAGAGACAGAAAGACAGCGACAGAGAGAGAAACAGAGAAGAGACAGAGAGTCAGAGACAATGAGACAAAGAGACATAACAAGACAGAGACAGACAAGGACAGAAAGACAGAGAGACAGAGAGAAATAGAGAGAGTGAGAGAGACAAACAGAGAAGCAGAAACAGAGAGAAAAAGAGAGAGAAGAGAATAAGCTCTGCTGGATGCAAAGAAGCTAAAATGTGTCAAGAGGGCAGGACAGGGTCTAGAAGGCACCACAGCTTCAAGGTGACTCATCCAAGCCTTCAAACAAAAGCCTACTGCCCACAACTGTTACCAGCTGAACTGTACCAGTCCCGGCAACCAAATGGCACTTCAATTTTCAAAGTTTTCAGCTAGCCCCTGGGTGAGCTATTTCCCTGGGGAGAAGCCTGGGTTCCAGGGTAGTGCAAGGAAATGGGGTTGGGGCTGAGAGACTGCAGATGATCTGCAGGTTTGGACTCCATCATCCTGCCTTGAAGGGAGCACCAGGTTTGGGGTCCATCATGTTGCCTTGAAGGATGCACTCACTGTCCTCTGCCCTGACATTTGCACTGTTTTACATCTCACTGTTTTACATCTCACATCGAACAGGCAGAAGTAGGTATAGAAAGCAGGGAGCATGGCAGGGTCACAACTCAAGAAGGCGAGGAGCTGGGCATAGGCCATGAAACACGGTCCAGGGAAATCCCCAGATGAGCGCCCCAGCTGGTTCCCCGTCAATCTGGGTAACTTTCCGTTGCCACACCCGCACCCCAGGTCTCTTCCAAGGAACCTATTGCTCACTAGTGACCTGTTGGGCATGGAAATTTAAAGAACCAATAAGCCCAGTTCCTGGACTCAAGAAACTACAGGGGAAATCTACATGGGAAAACAAGACTTATATTCACATGTAAGTGAGTAAGGACTGAAAGGGTATGTAATGATCTGAACATAGAACATATGAGGCTCACAGAAAGAAGGGCATCCAAAGACACTGGAGCAGAGGAGATGACTCCATGGGGGAAGAACATCTGGGCATGATAGTCAGTGAATGCATGGGTAGTAGGAAGGCAGGAAGAGTGTCTAGGGAGTAGTTGACCAAACTTTGGAACATACGATGGGACAGGCCATAGCGAGAAACTGGACTGAAATAAACCCCACCATTTAATGAGTGCCTACTGTATGTCACTTGTTATGCCCTGTCCTTTCCACCTGTTATTTGAATTTATCCTACCAACAATAGTTTTGGAGAAACTAAGTTGCTTAGATGACCTAGTGGTCAACAAGAAGCTTCTGCCAGTGGCCACGCTGGAGAGTAGCCTGATGATAGTGGTGATGAAGTAGGAATGATCTGGCCATGGTCCCAGAGAACTGGAGAATGTCATTCGCCTACCACCTAGAGGGCAAAGGGAGACAAGACCCATGAGCCATCTAAATGACTTTGGGACATCAAGCGAGAGCCTCTTACCTAGGAAGTCACCCTCATGACTCGGGTGTAGTAAAATTAGTTTTCACCCCAAAGGAGCTTTACATTGGGTGTCAGCCCTGTCCCATTGCCTTCCCCAGTATTCAGCTTCTCCATCTTGTCAACAGGTACACTCCTCCCTAACCCAACAATGGGATGAGAGAATTAATCATCATAACAGTTACGAACACCAACAAGGTGTTATCATCACAACCACCCAAACTATGGCTATGACTAATCAAGTAGGTTTAGAGATTAAAAAAGCCTTGATCGTGATAATTATTTTTTCCAGACTTCATGTTTTTCCTATGTTTGAGGTTCCAGGTGTGAGATGGAGAGTAAAGGAACATCCAATCTTTCCCAGAATTGAGAAGATGTAACACTTGTTCAGCCGCCCACACAGCTTTGTGGGCAAGGGGAATACCTAGTGGGGTCTTAAGTGACTATCCAGTAGCATCTTAATGGAGATCCGAAGTCACCAAGCAATCTGGGGGCTGGGTGATTCAGGCCAGATGGCGGAGATAGAGACATTTACCAGAGTATGACCCACGAGGTATGCAGCCGGGGAATCCCTCAAGGGAACCGTGGGCCCGGCTGACCATGTCTGGCCTCAAGGAAAACCCTGTCTTGCTACATGGCTCCTGATTCATGGCTTTCCTGCCCGGCCAAAATTAGCTCTGATGCTGACCCTGAGGCAGCCACCAACAGCTGCCTCAAGCTATTTTAAAGACAGAGAACTCTCAAATGCCGCTAACCACACAACAAACTCTACCTGGGAACGAGAGACTGAGTGTCAAAACTGCAGAAATCATCTGCTGAAGGCCTCGTCATCATTCTACTCTAGGATGCCCAGGTTGTCAGTGGAAGCTGGGCACCCCACAAACATATCCACAAGTCTTACAAGCTATCTGTAACAGATCCTGAACGCCCTTCCGGCCACTGCTGTGCAACTGCAAATCATTCTCAAGAGATAACAGCAAAGGGGACAGAGGGACTAGCTGCTGTTGGGGTCTTCCTTTGTGTTTTTTCCTATGGGCATTTTAAATGCTTGTTTGGCTCTTTGCACAGTTCTATGAACTGCACTACTGTGACTGTGATTGGAGAGAAAACACAGTTTGCCCAAGGCACCCCAGGAAAAGCTGGCAGAGTTTGGACTTGGATCAAAATGACTTTGATTTCAAAACCCATGGTTTTCCTATGATGCTGGCAGGCCACCCCTATCCAGCTATTGGAGACAACCCAGTTCAGCCTCTTAAACCGCAGTGTGCAGGTTCAGCTCCCAATTCTGATGCTTACTAGCAGTATGAGCTCTGACTGGGCACACTGCATCTCTGATGGCCAGCTTCCCCAATAAGAGACAGGATAGTGGGGGTTCCAACATCAGTTACTCAGCTCGACAGAAGGATGGTTGTGAAGACTATAATGTTAACACAGGCACACCGAATATACAAGGGCTAGCTCTTGTTCGCTTCTGTTATCTAGTCAAAGAATAAATAAATGATCCTTAAGTGGTCTCAAAACAGTTCTTCAGGGAGAGAAACCGATTGTGCTAAAACCCAATATGGAAATCACCCAATTTTTCAGAGCAGCACTGTGAGAGTGTATTCAGTAACTAAATAAGGTCTTTGGCGTGATAGGGAGGCAGCCCCGGGCATACCCAGATTGGAACTGTGGAAGAAGATGATCTTAGGAATTCAGAGCTGCCCCTGGGCTCAGGAGTCTCCAGTCATGGTTACTCAGGAAGTGGGTGGACCAAACTTTTGCTTGTATACTATTTCCAGGGTGGACTTTTTCTGTTCTTCCCCAGGCTTCCTCAGAAGCTTAGAACAAAGAATAGGCATCTCAAATCCGACTCTTAGAAAACATGTATATTACTGGGATGGGGTAATTCCAGAGAACTGCCCATGACTGGCGCCATTCACTTTTCATACTGGAAGAGCAAGTGAGATGATAAATCCAACCATTCCTGGAAGACTAAAGGTCCTAACACTGCCCTCAAGTGCACACGTGCACGCACACACACATATACACACGCAGACTCTGACACACCCCTGTGTGTCAGGAATGCCCGTTTACCTAGATACCCTATCTGCAATATTATTGGTGAAAAATATGGCTTTCCCAGGAAAGTGAGAAACTGCAGTTACAATTTGTATTTTTTCAGTGTTTGTCAGAGGCTGCCAGGTGAGACTGGACTGGACTCATGCTCTAAAATGAGGAATATTTTATTTCACTCTTATCTGCCTTCAGAACACTGAAGACAGGACTGGAATGATGGATGTCCAGAGAGCAGAGAGCAGTTTCTCCATTCCTCCAATGTTTACCTTAAAAAACATTCCTTGGGAGTTACCAGCAAATTTGTGGGTGAATGCCGTGCTCGCCATTATCTCATGGGAACTAATGTTTTATCCAGTTTTATGGTACCCTAGCCATTAGTCTTCCTTAGTTAATTGGTCGTAAAACATTCTCTTGACCACCTTTTTTCCCCTTGCCTAGACCCTATAAAAGGCCTAGTAATTTATCTTAAAGTTGCTACAAGTCATACTTCTAATAGCCCACGGCTTCCAAACCGTGTCAATCTCTCCCGTTTGTCCTTTCTTGCACCCTGTGCCCGGCTCTTTGCAAGTGTTTATAAGAAAGATGTGTTTTTTAATAGGGAGGAGAAGGGAACACATGGTAAGGATGAGGCTCTTGGTGAGGGAAATCTCCTGAAGCTTTGGGAACCAGAGAACTGGCAAGAGGCACAGGCCTGGATGTGGGATTCAGGGAGACATGGGCCTGGATGTGGGACTCAGGAAGATTTGGGCCTGTCCTCCACGCAGAGAATCTGGGCTCCAGGAAATCTACCCAGCCTTGCCTTCATAATAAACACATCTTTTTCATTGTTGATGATTACTTCCCTATCAAGTCCTGCAAAGACTCCTAAGCAACTTCTTCTTTCCAAGGAGAAGAGATTAGTCTAGTCCTCCAGTTGGAGTCTGATTCTGGTAGATTTGGCAGTCACCATTCATGGTGTTGAGCCGATGACATGTTAAATCTGAGCAACGCTGGGAAAGCCCCCTGTCCACAGATGTCTCAAATATTCAGATTCCACATATAAGAGAACAGCTCAGCAAAAAGGAATAGGGAGAGACACCAAATGTCATAACTATGTCACACAAAATTTTCTGGAATGTGTGTTACGAAAAACCCCACAGAAGTCTAGGATCTTGCCTTCTGTCCTTCCTGCTCAGCCTTCAGGCACACATTAAGGGGAGTCTGAGACAGCAAAACCCTAAGTTCTTTCCAGCACCTATAACTGCTTCTGCCCCAGCTACACATCAGGGAGGGAGGGGAAACAGTACAAGGGGATAAGGTGTCATAGGCCAGACCTGGGCTCATAAACCCCAGACACCTGCCAAAACCCTACATCTGCGTCAGAGCCTTTACCTCCATCAAGAGGAAAGAAAGCAAGTGTGCAACAACCAAATCACAGCAGCCAGAGTGGAAAGTGTGGCTCTGCCACGGGCTGCTGGCTCTGGGGAAAATCCTACTTATGAAACATATTGAAACCTAACGTTGTTTATCTGCTATGGTTGCCGAGTTTGGGTATTTTTTTCCCTCTTTCTCTATTTGGGAGGTATCAGGTATTTTCCTCTCATCACAGTGAAGGGGCTGCTGTTGCACACACCCTGAGATAAGCTACAGTGAGAAAGAAACCAAACAGCAGCAGTGACAGAGTTCACGGAGTTCAGGCTGTCCCGGGGTTACTGAGAACATAGGGTAGGAGGGGAAGGAACACATGCTGTGAATATATATTTGACATACAACATATATTTGACATATAACATTATATTATATACATAATTGATATATGACATTATATTTGCTTGAGGTGTAATTGATACTAGATGGTATAAGACACTAAAAACTGACCAAGGGGAGTGCCCAATAGTTAACCGGGTACTATTTGAGTTCTTCACCCACAAAATTGCAAGCTCACTCAAGTTTAGGGAACAACAGTAATGACATTTATTTCTCAGACAAGGAAAAACAGAGCATCACTGAGTCCACAGGTGGCCAACTGTCTCATCCCAGATATTGTTCCATGTTTAAAGTCCTAAACAGAAGATGTCCAAGATGGCATCCTCACACCATTCCAGACCTGGAGCATGTATCCCAAACAAAAGGCATGCTTGCAACATGATGTCTTCCCACCAGTAATTAGTTGGAACAAGTATTCTGAACAAAATGCCAACATGGTGTCTTCCCATCACTGTATATCTGGAACAAGTGTTCCAAACAAAAGGCCACAATATTGTCTTTAGTAGCATTCACATCTGGCCAAACTCCAGAATGGCCACCCTCAGAATCAGTTCTGGAAGTCCCTTATCAGAGCTTCCACCCCCACTGACTCTCTCTTGTCCTCAGGGCCTGTCTCACCTGATGCTGTTTCCCCTCACCTGTACCCACTCCCTGGGGGCATCAACTATAACAGCCTTTGGCTTCTGTCTTGCCTTACAGTCCCAGTCACATAATATTTTTTAATCTTTTAATGATTACTGAAACCACATTGTTCGTCTCCTATGGGTATTTTTCCCCTCTTTCTCCATTTGGGAAGTAGCAAGTATTTTTCTTCTCCTATGGTGATAAGGGTAAAGAAATAAACTAATTAGCAGGAGACCAATTTCTACTTTTCCTATAGGCATGCTCTTAGCAGAGTCTGCGCTCCAGTTTCTTTATCTACAGAAAGAGACAACTTATATGGAGGGAGAAAAATGAAAGAAAGGAAGGAAGGGAGGGAGGGAGGGAGGGAGGGAGGAATGGACGGAAAGGGAAAGGGAAAGAAAGGAACAAACCAACAAATGAAGGAATGAATCCAAAATTAAGAGTTCTCAGCACTTGGCATCAAGGTTTAATACCACTTATGCCACACTCCTGCTATTGACAAAGTGAGTCAGCTGGCCTCTCCATGACTCAGTTTCTTCATCTGTTAAACTTCACTAAGAGCCCCTGGCCTTAGAAGGATGGTTTCCACTTATTGTAGAATATAGAGAAACCAAATGAAAGATCAAGAAGAATACAAAACCTGCAAGCTAACCGTAGATCTGAGGCATGGAGCATGGGGGGTGGGGGGAACAGTGTCAAAACAGGGGAGGAAGGAGCACAAGGGGCTGTGACAGGAAAGCTGTGGGACTGTGCCTGTGGAGAAGCTGTGGGACTGTGCCTATGGAGAAGCCAATCAATGCACAGAAATGAGGATGTAGAAAAATTTAAAAAAAAAAAAAAAAAAAGAGTCCCTGCCTTGCCCACCTCCCAGAAAGCCACAGGCACTATGCCCACACAACATACAAGGGCACTTTGTAGGCCTGGACACACCACACTCATGTGGACTACAGGCAGGGCTCCGCTTACCTGGACAGGGTAATGAGACGCTGGGAAGCCAGCAGCATGCCTGCCCAGGAGAGCAAAAAGGACTCCGCTGGGAGGAAGAAAATGTCTAACCACCAGGATCATTAGACACTGAAGAATCTTTTCTACAAGGCTCTGGGAAAAACAATAGACAAGGACTGGTGCCAGGCTGTGCTCCTACCTCTCTCCTAGTGATAGAACATTCTACATCCCCCAGGTAAGGGTTCCACAGACCAGGACACTCATCTGCATGGAGACCTACCCTTTGGATTCAACCTGGACCATTTCCAATCTTCCAGGCGCAGAGGACTCTGGGAGTATCTTCCTAGCAGATGCTCTGAGGAGCCTGGACAAGGCTTTCTAAACAATCCACTGGGGGATGGTAGGGCACGAGTCGAGATGAGGTGTTGGACAGGAGTGGCTTAGTGGTTTCCAAAAGGGAAGTTCAGTGACCAGGTCAGGTGATTAGGGAAAATCCCTATTCTTGCATGAAGCTGCATAGTAGTTGTTGTTTTTGTAAGGTATAATTTTGGGGTCAAATCTGAATCACGTTTCTCCCTCAACCACCTACTAAGTGTGTGACCTAGGTTTTACTCTTCTGTAAAAACAGGATTAATAATTGTATAAACTCCTGAGATTTTTGTAAAACTTAAATGAAGCAATGCAAATAGGATGGCAGTGAGTCATCAAATGGATAAAGAAAAACCAAGAAAGCCAGACAACAGCAGATCATGGGAATCTCCAGGGCACACATTACGTATACTTTATATGGCAGCAGATAACAGGCCTCAGTTAATCATAGAAGAATTATAAAGAATCTCACACACACACACGCAGTCACACAGTCACAAGACATCAGATTGCGTGAGCTCGGTGTCTCGGAGTAAGAAAGTGAACAAGATTGGCAGAGCAGCAAGTTTCCCCAGCCATGTCACAAGGAAGGGCGCTCCGCAAGGCCCCTGGAAGCCTGACGCAGAGGACTACACAGGAGGCTTTCTGAAATAAACAGGCTCCCATGGCTGTCATGTGGTCGGTAGAAAGGAAAGTGAGGCCTGGCAGACGGCACAGTGGGAAGGATAAAGCCCAGGAGAAGTTTGTGTGGCTTGTGGTTTGTGGCATGGCTCGTCTTCAGCTTTTGTGACCTTGAAGTATGTCAACTAATTGAAAGCTTCTTTGATCCTCTTCAAAAGAGGAAAAAGCCTCCCAGAGATGGGGAGTTGGACCTGCTAACAACTGGAAAGAAAGAAAGAAAGAAAGAAGGAAGGAAGGAAGGAAGGAAGGAAGGAAGGAAGGAAGGAAGGAAGGAAGGAAAGAAAGAAAGAAAGAAAGAAAGAAAGAAAGAAAGAAAGAAAGAAAGAAAGAAAGAAAGAAAGAAAGAAAGAAAGAAAGAGAGAAAGAAAGAGAGAAAGAAAGAGAGAAAGAGGGCAAAGAATTGACAAGTTGCCCCACTTCAAAGAGACAGAAACCAAGGCTCACTTAGATTGGAAGACTTTCCCATTGGCTCCTTTTTATGGGTGCAAACTTTTATCATTTGAAAATTTTAAATTCATATGCTAGTCAAAATGAGCAATACTTACACCAAGACAAATCATGACTCTTCTCTATCTCTATGATATTGGAAGCAGTTGTCCTCAGAATGGCAGTGGTAGTGAACTCAGGCTAATTCAGGACCCAAAACTAGCAGGGAGAGAAGCTGATAGCTCCACTCCCTCTTTCTGTGTCCTTCCACACACACACACACACACACACACACACACACACACACAATTGCAAGAAATTCAAACAACAATAGAAAGAGTTATAAATAAAGGAAAAAAAGTAAGAGTCACTGAGACACAAGTGACCAGTTATCTTACCCCAGTTACCGTCCAGTTTAAAGTCTTGACAACATTTCCAAGATGGCATCTTCTCACCACCCCAGACCTGGATCTGGCATTTCCCAAAGTTCAGTTTTCCAGTAAACCCAAATTCCAAGTTTTCTATTTTTTTAAATAATTTTTAAAAATTTTTTGTGGGAAGAAAGCCAGTTACATAGATAGGTATACATATTCAATGCCATAATTTCAAAACTATAACCAAGCAAAATAATATATTATTTACTGATGTGTAACAACATTAAAGCTATATATGACAGACCCATAGCAAATATCATCCTCAATGAGGAAAAACTGAAACCATTTCAATTAAGGTCTGGAACCAGGCAAGGATGCCCACTCTCTCAGCTCCTTTTCAGAATAGTTCTGGAAGTCCTAAGTAGGGCAATAAGACAAGAGAAAGACATAAAAGGAATCCAAATAGGGAAAGAAGAAATAAAGCTATCATTATACGTAAATGATATGATACTCTATGTAGAGAACCCAGAAAAATCGACAGAAAAGCTAATTGAAATAATAAACCAATTCAGTAAGGTAGCTGGATACAAAATCAACAAAAATCAACAGCATTCACATATGCAAAGAATCAATCAGAAGAAGAAGAAATTTTTAAAAAACACCCCATTTACCATTGCACCAAAGAAAATCAAATACTTGGGAATAAACCTAACAAAAGAAGCAAAAGACCTATACAAAGAAAACTAAAAAACATTCTTAAAAGAAATGGAAGATGATGTTAAAAAATGGAAAGACATTCCCTGTTCATGGATCGGAAGAATCAACATTATCAAAATGGCCATACTACCAAAGACCATCTACAGATTCAATGCAATTCCAATAAAGATACCAATATCACATTTTAATTCCAAGTTTTCTAGTTCCAAGTTTTCCAAGTTCCAAGTTTTCCAAGCCAAAGGTTGGCACTCAGTCTTGGACAATTCGTCTCTTCCCCAGGTTGGCCAAACCTTGCGTCCCAACATTTCAGCCACAGACTGAAGTCCTGTTCCCTGGGTTGAAATTCATCGTACTCTCAGAACCTGTCTCCTCCCTACTGTTCTCCATCTGCATCCTCCTCCTGTTGATGGTTCCCCAACAAACTCACTGCTTGTGCAAGCGCCCCAAGGTTACCATCTGGGGTCCCTACGCAAACCCAACTGCCCTCCCAACACCCCCCATGCACATATCAAGATCTCCCAGTCTTATAGGGGCTCACCCTCACCACACCGGAGCCTGACTCTGCCCTGAAAAAACCACCAGAGCCCAACTCCCTTGGAAGGAACTGCAACTCCTAGAGCATACCTGGAAGGCACCATGCAGACCAGTAGCCACTAAAATGTGGTCAGTGCCCCTGGTTATAGCAGGAAACACCAGCTACAACCAAATCTCCATTCACCCTTTAGCTTGACCAGAGAAGAAAGGGGCCCAGGGGGTGGGGTTAACATGAAGAGATCAACACTCCTCACATCTGCAAGGAAAATGATTTAAATCAGGCTCTTTTTCAACCCACCAATGTATCTTTTGTGTGGCAGTGGGCACTGAAACACCCAAAGCGGGTTAGGAGGTAAGCAAATGCTGCTGGGTCTCTCTCAGAGTCTCTCTCTTTGTCTCTTCCTGCCTGCCTGCCTGCCTGCCTGTGTATATGGTCTCCTGTCTCAATGAAAGCTACACTATATAATAATGGCTCCAGGAATCTTCTTCGTTTGCCCAAATGAACAACAAGCCTGCCTGGGCTGGCCAGGCTGCAAGACAGCATCATCTTTGCAGTCCAAGATCTCTATTTCAGTGGCCCCCAACAGGGTCAACTCCAACAGGATCAACTCCATCTTGCCGTCAAGGCAGCCCGTACAAAAGCAAACTGGAACTGCCTATCACCTGCTGCAACCCAACTCCTCCTCCTTCCCACCTCCACACCACTCTGAAGCCCTCTGACTTTACTTGAGAGGAAACGGAAGCCCCAGTGAGGGTCATAGACCCCAATGTTCCTATTACTCTTCCCCAACTCGCCAGCCACTATCTTGGTAGCCCTCAGTGACCTCCACGCACAGGGGAAGAAATCAGGGGACATAGCAGCTCTTCTTCTTGTACTTTGGGTGTCCAAAGCCATTGCAGGGGGTCCAGAAAAGAAAGTGAGATTGTGGTAGCATCAACAGTCATAGCTGCTCCAGTAGATGAGTCGATGGTGGGTGAAGCGGCTGTAGTTATATATTAGCCACATTATAATCAACAACTGCCAGGTAAGTCGGTGGGTTCTCATTATGTGCCAGGCACTAGGACAGATATTTATCCATTTCCTTTTCATAACCAGAAAATGGGTATTATTTCTTCCATCTTATCAAAATGATAGGATTTCCTTGGTGGAGAGGATTATGGGGTTCTGTATTGCAATGACAGAGCTATAATGAGGTTATTTTGTCCATGACACCCCACTAATGATACCCTATGATCCCTCCCCTGACTTCCCAGTCTCAATTCCTCATCTCTACCTCCTGCAATACACAAACTTTACCAGATCAGGGAGCATCCAGAAGCACCTATGTTTCAGTTCATGCGCAGATGTTTTCAAGTCACTATTTCAGAACCTTGAACAACAGCTTCATAGAAATTCATTTTATGATTTGCTCTGATTTCACAGAGCATAATTTTAGAGCATGGTGTGCTCTGAACCAGTGTAAGGGGGTTAAGCTAGAAATAATACTAATTTCAGCGCAGGTATTTGGGAGCTGAGGTCTGAAATTTACAAAAGCATTTCTCCTGGGGGAACCTGTAGACATCTGAAATAGACAGTGTCATCATAAGGGAATCCCTGCTTATCTTCTCCCTGAGAGCTGGAAGGTCCCTGTCTATAGTCCCCAAGTGATAGGGTGCTATCACTTGAAGCCTTCTACGTAGCTGTACTACAGCCACTCTAGCTGCCATGACCACTGCCTCCTACCCCTGCCTGACCACAAGCTCTCAAGATAACTGCTATCCTTTCTGCTGGACCCAGCTCACCACCCAGCTGTACACAGAACTCAATCTTCAGGATCAGCATACCTGAAAGAGGTTCCCATTTCTATCTCGTTTCTTTCCCTCTTCTAAATCTCATCCATCCCAGGTGCTCTCTGAAAGTTATTAGTTATATCATAAGTGATTTCTTAGAAGTCAATCCCAAGGTAAGGAATTCCTTACATCTAAAGTGTAAGAAAGAACAACAGATGTTCCACAGAATAGTACCCTTTTGCGCTGGCTCTATGTCTCTGCTCTGCTGGTTCCAGGGCGCTCCCACGAACCTCCTGCTTTGGAGTCTGCATGAGATGAAGCTCCCCAAAATTGACTGTCACCATGATAGCCAATGACCTCTTTCAAACCCGGGGCACCCCTCTGCTTTCTCTCTTTTTCCCCATGGGATACAACCGAGGGCTTGAGACCTCAAAGTCTGCAGAACCTGACAAAATCCTGGAATGAAAGAGCACCCTGGCCTCCTTTGTACGTTGACATGGTCGCTGTCAACTCCACCAAGAAAACCTTATCTGAGACCCAGGTTGCGAGCCAGCCACACAAGAACACTTCCTCCTCAGCAACAGCAGCGTTGCAGCACACGGCAGGACGATGCCGGCATTCACACATGGTGTGGAGAGTTTCCTGAGAATGTGAAGACCCTTCCGAAAGAGATGTTCAGTGCTTTCCTCTAAGGCTTTCCAGTAATATTCTTTCCTCCCAGAGACAGTTCACTTCCGGAAGCCGATCGCCTCCCTTTCACACCCCCGCCATCCTCCGCTGTGCTCTTGAGGAAAAGGCAGCATCACGTCCTCCTCCCAGCAGAGGCCTCTTTCATTTCCACTGCTCTCAGCAGGCCTGACTCACAGCGAAACTGCAACTTCAAGAATGCTGGGGGCCAGGATTGCGAGAAGGAAATACAGGTGAACACACGCAAAAGTTGCCTGAGGAAAAGATTTTGTTTCTCTTACGGAATGGCACTTCCGGGGCTGAGCAGTCGAGAGCTGGTGTCCGGATGGCCTCATGGGTCAGCAGGGGGAAAGGTGCCTCAGAACCACTCCGACCAACTCCTTCCAAGGAAGGGAGGGCAGGGTGCAGAGGGGGTGAGATGTCACCGGTCTAAGATGTCAGATGTGGAAAGTGGCTCAGAAAGGCAGTGCTGTGGAGTTTCATCTGTATGTGCAGAAGGCAAAGCTGAGGGTTGAAAGGGAAGGTTTCAGAACCTCAGTGGAAGGCCAGGGCTGCAAGTCTTTCTCCAGGTACCTGAGCCAGAACTCTTCCTACTAGCAAACTGACATTACTGTCCCTCTGTCGTATCCTTGGACCACTTGGGTTGAGTCCTTCCTGTTTGGGGCTCCAGTCCCTGAGAGATGCCTCCTGCTCCAGCGTTACCTGGGGAAGCACCTAGAGCCAGGGCACAGGGTGCTGACTGTGTTGTGTAGCAGGGCTGCCTAAGTGCTGGGTGCACGCACTTCTCAGTTCAGGTCTTACAAGTGACCCCAACCCCCGTTGTGGATACTGCAGCACAGGAAGACTTGCCTGAGGTTACGCCAGTGGTCAGGTGTTAAAAATAAGGGCTCACACACTTAACCACCACATCTGACTAAAAGACCAGATCAAAGGCAGGACATGTCACGTGGTTTCCAGTAACCAACACGGACCATGGGGATGGGGAGTTACTAGAGAGTGACTATGCATGGGGGATGGAGATAGCACTGTAAGGAGGACAGGTCTGCCATATAAGGTGTGCCAGAGAAGTGAAGCTTCCAAGTGTAATCCCTCACCACTCTTCTGTGATATTAATCAATCAATAGACTAATTCACACCAACCTATACTCACCCCCTTCTCCTAACCTCACTTCTGAACAGTCCCTGACCACCAAAAGCCATGGCACAAACAGTCTCTTCAAATTTTTGAGAGAATAATAAATGTTTTTAAATACTGTAATCATCATCAGAAGTATCAGAGCTTTATCAAGCTTCCTTAAATTCATAGCTTGGTGGTATATAATTTTTGAACTATATTTCAATGTTGAAGTATTTGAGGGCCCCCAGAGTTCTTAATCCAGCTCTGGAAGAGAAGTGCTCATGCTCCCACTCAGGGTGTTGTCGGCCACAGTCTTCAATATGGTCTGACCCAGTGCCCACCTTATCAAAGTGGTTTCTAAGTTTGCCAGATCAACAAGAGCCCACTGACTATGCATAGGTGAGAAGAGACTAGATGGTAAATGGACTTGATTGACTAAATCCTGGTCAGTTGGAAAATGTCTGATTTTATTTTCAAAGCTGTTCTGAAAACTGAGAACGTATGAAATTAATCAAAGGGAATCAGGGTTTCCTAACTGCCCCCTCAGACTCAAAGAAGAGAGAGAGGAGAAAGCAGGAAGCACCCCTCCAGTGGCCCTGGTCCTGACCCCACCATCCCCGCAGCTGGTCCTGGACTAGGGTCACTCAGGGGGGCACTTACGGTAGCAGGCAGGGTACTGTTGAATCAGCTCCAAAGTTCCCAGGGGCTCTGAACTGAAACCATAAGCTCTGCATGAGGCCTGTCAGCCTCCCTGACATCGGTGATGCTCACAAGATGCTGTGATAACAGCCTCCCTAGCCACTCAGAATAAAGAAGACAGCAATGAGTAGAGTCTGTTCAACTTGGTGCCCTGTGAGCACATCCCTATCCCATCCTCCTCTGGACAAGTTTCCTCTGACACAGCCTCATACTTCATTAGACATTTAAGGCAGCAGCTCCCAGAAAGGTCCACAACTGCCGGGAGAGCCTTTCTTTTCTGCAATAGGGCAACATGAGGTGGCCTTTCCGCACACACTTCAGTCAAAGTGACATATTGCAACAGAGTGAAAACATAGGCAGATGGAAGAATACACTTTTTTCTGTTAATCCAGATATGTAAAGAGATTTGTAATGAATCTCCAACAATAGTGTTCTACTCACTAAATGTGTCCTGATTTGAAAGCTATAGCTTTTCTCACTAAAAAGTGTACGTTAACATGTAATTACTGCAACATGTAACTATTATTGTAATTTTAAAATGTCATAGCTTTTCTTAATTTTTTTCAGTTTTAGTTTCTAATGTTAATTAGATGAATAGCTATACCCCACATAACTAAAAGCTCTTTGGAGTCTTCAATGATTTTTAAGAATTAGAGGCATTCTAAATGTAAGTAGCTTGAGAACAACTGACCTAGGGACTCGGAGACCACCCTGGACACAGTGGTACATGCCCACTGCCTCCCTCTCCCTCTGTAGGTGAGGGTCTATGTGTCCTGAGCAGAGTAGAATGGGCTGGCTCTTTTTGCACTATATAGCTTTAGCTCTAAAGCAGATGGAAACACTTCAGGCTTTAGAGGCAGGAGTACATGTAGAGATGAAGATTAAGACAGGCAAAATGAAGGGAAGTAACCACTCAATTCCCTCTTTTCTTGAAAAAGTCCCTTGAAGGAGATGATGCTTTTGGGATACTGAGGTAGATAAGATGCTCAGCTTGCTTTTTAACACCATTGCAGTCCTGTCTCAGAAACAAACTACAATAGAAACATTTTCTCCCTGCAAGCATTCTAAGAAAAGCTTCCCTAAGACAAAAAAGATCTGAGCAACTCTCCCCACCCCAAGCATGCTCTGTCTCCAGTCAGCACCCAACATGCACACAGTAGGACTATGGCTGCTTTACATCAGTTATTTTCTTAGACTTTCAACATCTCACCACTGCAACCCAACACCTTAGACAATCACCTCATTCTTGGTACAGGCCATGAGGATCCAAACTGAGTTCACACCCACATAAGTCAAGATTTAAGAATACTGATTTAAGAATAAAGCAGGGGAACTGGTTTCCAAATCTTTCTCTGACATTAACTCTCTCTGATGCCTGGGAAGGTCACTTTCTTCTTTGGACCTAGTCTGCCCATTTGTCTAAGGATATGCATGGGTTAGAATGGCGTCCCAAGAGTCTTCCATTTCTGACATTCCATGGCACAGAACATTGTCAACACTCCATCATGGGGGGACTTATTGATACACATCTATAGAATGTTGATTAGTGATTAGATTGGTTTTTAAAAATGGAAAAGTTAAATCAAAATAGACATATATCTTATAGGATAGCTATTTTTCCATATGGATGAATCCTCTACTTGATGTAAGATGGAAGACAGATGTATATTCAATGATAGCTTCAAAAATTTAAGAAGCACACAAGCAGTTACCCATTAGTCTTACCAAGGTGAGAACCTCAGTTGATCCCAGCATTTCGCTTCATGCTGGCAAATAATGATGATCAAAATACACAAGTCCTGCCCTTGAAGTCTAATTACCAGCTGACACACAGGTTATAGAACAGAAGCAAAGTATTCCCAGATCTGACCTCTACTGGAGAAAAAGAAAAAACAAAGTTGAGGAAGTAGCATCTGAATTGAGAACTAAATGATGAAGGAAAAGAAAGAGAAAATCAACCAGGAACAGGGAATAATTGCATGTGTAGGGGCCTGTGGCAGGAGAGGGAATTTGGATCCATTGGGGTGGGAAAGACACAAAGTCAGCCAGCTTGGATTGCAGAATGCTGAAAGCTGAGGCATAAGACATAGAGCAGATAAGATGTGAGAAGGAGCTGTGAATCATATTAAGAATATGGGGTTCTTATTTTGTCAAGAAAGAGGAGGTGGGAAGTCATTTGAAAAGTTTCAGAAAGGGAACATTATAATCAGATTGATGTTTGGAAATAACAATTCTGGCCAAAGAGTGGATAATAATTGGGAAAATACCAGGTAGAACACCAGTTAGTTGTTCATTTGGGGACCCACAAGAGAAAAGATGGTAAGTTGAACCAGATAGTTATCGCTGTGCTCCAGGAGGATAATGGAGAGGAGTAAGCATATCAGAGAAATCAGGCAGACCTGGTAACAGATTGGATATAGACTGGCACAAGAGAGAAAGGAATCAACAGATTATTTCAAGTTTCTTTTGTATGAGCGTTGAGTTGATGGTGCCATTTACTGAGTTAAGACACACTGGATAAAGGTGAGACCAGAGAAAGAAGGTAGAGCTTAGCTTCTTATGCAGGATTGACTATATATATTTGAAACCCAAGAACAAATGAAAAAGTGGAGCCCCTCATTCAAACGTCTTAAGAATTCCAAGACAGAGATAGCAGAGCCAGGCAGCCTTCCAAGCATGAGTCCCTGTGTGACCCCCAAAGTAAAGCCTGTTCAGGTAGGTCACAACTGACATATCAGTTACCCTGAGAGTTGAGTCAGCCAAACCCCATCAGAGGACAACTCTGGAGCTGCAAAAATCCATTTGCACCCCAGGACTAGACACATGTTATTCTAGCTGACCATGCACATAGACTAAAAATAGCATAGCCTCTGGCTAGCAAGGGCTAACACACCTGCCTATAAACTCCGACAAGACAAGTTACATATCAGTGTCCAGCCCCTAAGGAAAATCCAACTTGCTTGACTTGGCGCCCCAGTTGCACAAAGGGGAATTCCATGTTGGCTGTCCACAGATCAGCCTTCCTCTGTGGTTTGCAACGTCTGCCCTCAGGATCCTCATGGGGCCGCCAGTGGCCACACTTGGGGATGTAAGGCCAGACTCTGTGTTGTTGACACTGACTTTTGCAGCACAACTATTAAGGAAGCCTCTGACCATGAGAAGTTGAGAAAGGTTACTTAAGGTGGTACTAGAAATTTCAAATTGGGAAAACTCTTGTAGACAGTAAATGTCCTGGACAAAAAGAAATGGAAATCCTATTAATCACCTAAAACCATAACTACTAGTGGTAAGAAGAGCCCAAGCCCCAAGGGGCTCAATGGAACACTCATCTCCCTTCCTGGGATGAAACCATTCCACCGTCTCGGCCTAAGTCATCTCCCTGACGACTCCCTGCTAGGGGTTCATGCTGCCAGGCAAGCTGGCTAAGTCTTGGGTCCACCAAGCCCTTTATGGCCCCAGCACCATCCAAGAAGCCACTGTCTCCACTCTTGGATCTGATGCAGGCACAGAACCACTATATCAAGGAGTCTTCCATCCCCTGATTGTGAGACCAGCCTGAGTGGTAACTTCTTTAAGATCTGTAGCTCTAAAATCTATACACACATACACATACATGCACATGAGCACTCACAAACACATAAACACACTCACACACATACACACCCCATCAGGTCTTAGTTTGCCTTAACTCCCCGTAGCTACAACTAAAGTGCTAAAACTCACTGAATGGAGTTTTCAGAGAAATATTCATGGTCTCTTTGCTTGGTGTGTTTTTGCGCCTGTGGGTTCCACCCCCCTCTCTTCTCCCTGACACTTTACAATAATAAATAGGAGAGAGAAAAGGAAGAAAAGGCAGGTTCTGGAAGGTATACCACTGCTGTATTCTCTTCAAATTGTCTGCCTCTGAACTTCTTGTTGGGGGAGATATATATCCTTAGCCATACATAGTCAAATTTTCTTCCTTTTGCATTTGAATGCAGAAATTAGAGAATATTCTGGAGCAGAGGTGGAAGACAGGTATTTCCCCTTCCACAAGCTTCCTCTGGTTTTCCTTCCTCAAGACCTGAACAGAGGTTTTAATACACGGTAGCGATGCAGTTAAAAACTATTGGCGCCAAAATACTCTGGTGGGCGGAGTCTAAAAAAATGCGAGAAAAATGGACAGCGGGATGAGAGAGCGTATAAAAAAGGGAGGAGCAAGGAGAGAAAAGAAAAGGAAAGGGAGGAGAATGACAGACTGAGAGAACAGGTCCATGTGTCCTGGCCAGGGGAAACCCCCTGAAAGAGAGTTGGTGGTAACAAGAAGCCATTGTTGCCAGCAGAAGAGTAGCCAGTGTGGAGAGTGTGGCACCGCAGCAAGGTGGCATAGTAAATTGATACCTGGAGATGGTCAGGGATTTGGAAAGCTGATTTATGCATCAGCAATTGTGGAAGAAATTTGAAGGGCCCTGGGGAAGCAGAGCAGTGCTGGGACACTGGAGAAGAAGCAAAGAGAAGATGACGGAGAAAGATTGGACTTTGCAGTGACTGCCTCGGTTTTGGACATGTGTCTTTGGGACTTTTGGGACTGAAAATGGCGACTGGGGTAAGATAATTGGCCACTTGTGGCAGCAAGGACTTTTCATTTTCCTGGTTAATTTCTCTCGTTAATAAAAGCCCTGTTGTTAAGCTGCATTTGTCTGGCAACTGCTACACACAGGTGAGACAGATCTGGTAAGAAAGTTGGGTGGCAGAAGCCGCATTTTAAGAGGTTTTTTCCCTGTGGCTTTTTTTTTTTTTTTTGGGGGGGCAGCTTTTGCCCCTTTTGCACCCAGTTTCCGGTTTTTTCAGCAGCTTATTAAAATTTAATTGAAAAAGCTTGCTTATGATTTAATTGAAATACTCGCTCTGCATCTGGAATTCAGGGGAAATTGGACCCAGGTCACTCACCCTCAAAGAGCTCAGTCTAACAATGGTATTTGTGTCCCTTTGAAATCCATAGGACCAAAGGGCTCCCAGACTGATAACCATTCGCTCACAGGCATTGCTCTCTAATGACCCTCCCTGAAGTGGGCTCTACCATTGAACTGAAACCCAACCTCCTATCTTCTCACATGCATATTGTTGGCATTTATGTCTCAGATATGACCTTTGAGTTTAGACCTTTTCCCAGTAAATCCTAATCATGCTTCCCATGAGCAGATATATTCACAAACGTAAGAAATATTAGCCACCGTTGCTGCCTTTGTTGTTTTCCAAAAGCTGAGTGTTCATCCCAAAATGTGCATCCCTGTTCTCTCCCTGTTCTCTTATATTAACTTGATATCAATCCTGTGAGATACACTGATAAGGAAAATAGTGTAATATCCATTTGCTCATTACAGAATTGCATCAAGAAACTCTCCTTGGTTATCTCTGTGCATCCCTGTTCTCTCCCTGTTCTCTTATATTAACTTGATATCAATCCTGTGAGGTACACTGATAAGGAAAATAGTGTAATATCCATTTGCTCATTACAGAATTGCATCGAGAAACTCTCCTTGGTTATCTCTGACCATTTAGATTTGGAAATTTTGAGATAAAAAAGGACAAAGATTTCTAGATTCTAAATCAATGAGAAATAATCCCCTGTTCATCTAATGGCTTGAGATAATTGACTACACAGTCCAAAAGTTTGATATTATGGTATTCAATCCAGGTAAGGAGAAGAAATGATTATTTCCCAACCCTAGTGTACAGTGGATGGTCAACTTCCCACGTCACTGTGACCTAAGAACACATGAGTGAACCCACAACATGAGCCTCTGCGCACAAAGCATCTATTTACACCAGGAAACCAACATTTCTTTATTAAGAGAAACTGAAATTTTATTTTAAAAAGGAGAGGTAGTTCATCCTATAAATAGCAGTATGCAGAAGTTCATTTTTTCAGTCCTTTGCTTACAATGCAAAATTTCAACGAAGAATGCAAAGTTGGTGTGGCCTAAGGGAGGAGCTTTTATCAGAAAAAAAAAAAAAAAACCCTTGCCAGGAAACTTGTGACGGTGCTTTTTATGAATGGGGCTCCCCATTCACTGAACCCTCAATATAAAAGGGGACACACGGGTCAAAGTCCACACATTGGGGGCTTGCTTTTGCCAAACCAACTGCAAGGCCGAGTCAAAGAAGACAGACCGACATGCACATCTCAATGTTGCTGTCTTGCCTGATCTTCCTGACTGGAGTAGGAGCCAGCCAAGACCATAGCACCCAGCCTGAGAACAGCTGCACCCACTTCACAGCCAGTCTGCCCCACATGCTCCAAGAACTCCGAGCTGCTTTCAACAGGGTGAAGACTTTCTTCGTGAGTACAACCCCTCCTGTCCTTCCTGCCTCCTCGGATGCCCCAAACCAGACCTTCTGCTATATTCTATGAAACCTCTGTCTTCTTCACCTCTATCCTGAGCACTCATTCTCCCTAGGCTTGAATTCTTAAGCGTCTCCGGGTCAGTGGGTTAGATGGCCACGTTAGTTGATGCAGTGGATGCTGCTTGCACAGTGAGCATGCCACGCTCAGTGCCCATAGGTCCTTTACCAGGCTTCCATGGAGTTCAACACTCCCTGGGCTCAGGGGTCAAGAAAGTTCTGAATGTTCCCCATGGCAGCAGCAGGGGGTGTAAGTGTCCTGTTGAGGGGCCCCAGGGACCCGGATGTTTTGGAAAAGCGCCTCTCAGTGGGAACACCCACTTAAGGGATGCTCCTTTCCCAGATGCCTTCTGTGGTTGGAGAAAGAGAGCAAAGGGTAGGACAGGAAAGGGGCGTCATGGCACCAAGTTTGCTGTGTGACCCTGCAAGAAGACCAGGACACAGCCAAGCTTGGCCCTGGCTTCAGAATGGACCAGATTTTTTAAATAATTTGATTCTGAGGGAAAAGACCTGGTTTAGCTAAAAGCCACAGGACCATTGACTGTACTGTTTTGAAAGCCCTCCTTCCCTTTTTGGGGGACAGGGCAGCTTTGAGTAAAAAAATCAAAAACTATGAATGAAAGGACATCTGAAAGACGCTCATTTTAGTTATTCCCCCAAACCTCAAGTTCATTCTTCTTTTGCTCTTCTCACAGCAAATGAAGGACCAGCTGGACAGTATATTGCTGAATGGGTCCTTGCTGGAGGACTTTAAGGTGAGTGCAGAAGGGTGTGGGGTTGAGGGCTATGTGACTAAAAGGGAGCTTCTGCTTCAGCAGAGGCAGAAAGCTGGGTCTGCTTCCTTCACTTTGAAAAGGAGAAGTGGGAAGATCTTAACTCAGCACAAGGCTGGCGCCCTACAAGGGCTTAGTTGTTGGGGGAGGCGGCTGTTATGGAAGGTCCCCAAGACGAAGCTACCTCCCCAAGCAAGCAACAGCATTTCCCCTGTCACCACCCATCCTGTGCTTCCTCCCTCAGGGTTACCTGGGCTGTCAGGCCTTGTCAGAGATGATCCAGTTTTACTTGGAGGAAGTGATGCCTCAGGCTGAGAACCACGGCCCAGCCATCAAGTTGCATGTGAACTCCCTGGGGGAGAAGCTGAAGAACCTCCGCCAGAGGCTGCGCCAATGTGTGAGTGGCCCCTTCCTCCTTATTCCGGCAGAAACACCCCTCTCAGGCTGCTGACACCCGGAGACAAAGCACTGACTGACCAGAGCCCTCTCTGGGGTTGTCTCTTGCTCATTTCTCTCCAAGCCAGCCAGCGGGAGGTGGAGGAGGCTGCTAGGCATTTACATGTGAAGATTTGCAAATAGCTTTCCTGTTATTTGTGAGTCATTTGTGGGTTATTAACTATTTCCCCCTGTCTTCATGAAAGGGGCCTCCTGCTGCCTGTGGGCCTAGGTGAGGGCCCAGCAGCCAGGACCAGGAGGTGAGTTCCCTGGGAGAGGAACTCGATCACCTCTTATTCTCAGTCTCCTAAAAGCAAACTCCAAGTGGAGTCCAACTGACTGATGGGGTCTCCCTCTCTCTGAGAAGCCAAGTTACTGGCCCCAGGCTGGGGTCTAAGGATAATTCCCCCAGGGAATTTATTCCTCCAACAGAAATGATATTCTCATCTCTGGTTTCCCTTATTCTCTCACTAACGCTGGGGAAACGAAGTTTGTTTCTCTATGGTGCTCACAGATGAGACCATGTCTCTATTTTCTGGCACTGAGAAATAGACCCCTGGTTGGGATGAGGAAAGGGCCAGGACAGAGGAGGAAGTAGGGTGAAACACTCCAGCCCTCTGACAAGTGCTGGGGGACTGAGAGGGAGGGGACCCCCAAGACCCGAGTTTCATCTAAGCCCCTCAAACCTCCAGATTGGCTCCCGGGCTGCTTCCTGCCCTATGAGAATGGTGAGGTGGGATCAGGTCTCCCCGGTAGTCTGGCCCCTTCTTCATGCTGCCAGTTTACCCCCCAAGTGTTGGGAGCTGGGACCTGGGAGTCAGTGTCATCAACACTTTCTCTTTCCCTCCACAGCATCGATATCTGCCCTGTGAAAATAAGAGCAAAGCAGTGGCGCAGGTGAAGAATGCCTTCAGCAAGGTGAGCTTGCCTGGTGGCTGGAGGGGCTAGGGAACATGACCACTACCACTCAGACCTCTGTCCAAGGGGCAGAAGTTGGTACTTGGGCCCCATTCTTCACTAAGAGGGAGTGTGGGAACCCAGAAAATGGTGTGATCTCCCACATCTGTGGGGACCTGTTGCTCTGGTTGCATCTGCCTCTGTGAAGTATCTGTAGTTTCTGAATGACTGCACTCAGCTTGCACAGGCCTGCAGGTTCAGCCCACCAGGCAGCTATGACCATGGTGAGCTGGGTGCTGGAAGAGTGACAAAGGAAACAGAAAGTAGCTTGTTGGGAATCTAGGTTGAGCCCCCACGTGCAGGAAACTGACACGTGAATGTGCACATACAAATACACCCCAGGCTTCAGGCAGACTCCGCAAAATTCAAAACAAGAAGTAGAATCCTCTCTTGCTTGCAGTGGGCCATAGCCAGTCTGCCATTCATGAAGTACCTGAGAATATCAACTCAAAACAAATGGGGTTTCACTCTCCCAGCTGTCCATGACCCCTAAACTCCATTTCGTGGAAGTCATGCGGCCCCTGTCCTATTCATGGATGGGGGGACAGACTAGGCAGAATTCCAGCACCTGGGGGCTCTTTGCCTGCAGCTGGGAGAGCAGCAACCCCAGACTTGCTCAACCTGCAGTGGAGGAGAGAGCATGAACATAAAATGCACACTAATCTCCCTTGCTCACAGTTTAGCTATTAAAGTGGTTTCCTCTAATGTCTTTTTATCATATTGTGAATAAGCATCGTGTGAGTACATGACCTTTAAAACTGTTGAAAGGCTATATTCTTGGCAAGAGGTTCCTCTTCCTGCCTCTAGCTGGGTTCCCCAAGACATATTCCCAGGTTCTAGGGTCATATCCATCTATTCACTCAGATGAGGTTTTCAATATTTTTTATCTCTCTACCAGCTTCAAGAGAAAGGAGTCTACAAAGCCATGAGCGAGTTTGACATCTTCATCAACTACATAGAAGCCTACATGACAAAGAAGATAAAGAGCTGAACATCCCAGGACAGGACATCTAGAGTGGTGGCTCTCCTGGACTCTGGGATACAAATTAGGGATCTTTAAATTCTGATCCAGGGTTCTGGAAAGCCCAGTCATACCTCTCTCCTAGATTATTTATTATCTCTGATACCTCAACTCCCATTTTTATTTATTTATTAAGCTTTTTTTGTGAACTATTGAGAAAAAGTCCCAATATTATAATTTTTCAATATTTATTTTTTTACTTGTTTATGCTATTGATACTTTTGTATTTTAAGATAAATTGTAAGTTATAGAGGAAAAAAGTATTCCTTGGGGAATCAACTAAAGCTTCCACTCCAAGCCTGACCACACCTTCACCTGTTAACCTGTTTCCCTGCCTTCCTGCTGATTTTTCTCACCCCTGGGCCTGAGGCTCCAGTGACACTGCAGGATTCTTACCCTCTTGGGAGGAGAAACCGGGGAATCCCTTTATAATCAGTGTTCCAGCTGCTTGTGTGGCTCCCCGACTTCATCACCTAACCACTTCACTCCTGAAAAACAGTGGCCAGCTTGTTGTTTATAATGACTAAAATTTGGTTCTAATAGAACTCAGTTTTAACTCAAAGTCAGTTCCTCTGGGAATGGTATGTTGTCTGTCTTCATTACAGATTTAATTTTAAATAAATGGGTCTTATAAAATCATGTTATGGTATTAGTTGATTTCTAACTAAAATTGTTCCCTCAAAGTTTTCAAGAGAGAAGAGAGCAGATGAAAGAGTCTGCATCCCTGAGAATGGAAAGGTTCCAAATGTGATTGGAGAAAGTTACTCTCATGTCAAAAACCAACAGCAAAGATCACCATAGTCTAGCCACAAGCTCAGTTCTTTGAGAAAACATCTTTAAATCCTTACATATCATTTGATTTTCAAGAACAAGGATGACAATCTGCACTTATAAGAAAGTAGAAAGATAAGCAGAGGAAATTTCTTTGTGTGTCTGTTTGGGCTTTGGCTTCTTAGAGGTCCAGGGATGTATACAAGGTGCTGGGCACAATGAAGATTAAGACAAAGTGCCCACATAGCACCAGCACTAGGAGAAGGCCCTAGGGCACACAACTGGTTGTCATTGGTATTTACAAGTAAAACCTCCCACCAAATCCTCCTTGGGCTAAGGTCAGAGGTAACAGACAATAGAATCAAATATATAAGTAAACTGTTCCACTTAATAGGATGCTCAAGGATTCAAGAGGCTGCCACTCCTTCTGCTCTCTCTTTGAGCCACCAAGCCAAGTATGAGCTTGGATCCTGGCAATGCTCTCTTGAGGCAGGAGGTAAGGGGGTGGAAGGTGCATGTGGCTGGATGAGCCCTACACAAAGCCCCGTGACTTGGAGAACAGGAGGAAAGAATGAGCTGAGCAAACAGTGATCCCCTCATACTTCGACCAGACAGTTCTGGTCTGGCATGAGGGTGGGAGTTGACTACTGTGGTCAGTTTTTCAGTAAGACTTGACTCACTTCACTTAAAGTAACCATAGGAAGGAAGTGGGCAGCAGCATCAAAGCTGAAATTCTGAGATGAAAGGTTCGGGTTAAGAATGGAGGCTACCGAAGAACAGTGAGGAATGAGGTCTCTACTCTTGAGGCTCTCTGTACTGAAATGAAGAAGTCACAGGTTCCTCAGCCTGGAAGTCCAGAGAGCTGGGGCCCACTGCCACACAGCACAATAACTAAAGCGTAAGGCTGGCACCCCAAATGAAGAAAGTGAGCATCTGAAACCAGTAGAATTAATCTCAATAAGTCACACAGCTGATAAGCTGTTGACAGCTACAATTTATTGAGCAGTTATTTTAAGTTAGCCAGTACTATGTGCATGTGTCAGGCAGACTGCATGGTGTTATTGCTGCTATTTTCTATAAGAGGAAACTGATGCTCAGAAGTGTTAACATGGTTTGGTCACATTGGTAATGTGGAAAATGGGAGAACTGAGATTAGCATAAAAAGCTCTTCCCTTTGTATTAATTATCTATTGCTGCCCCCCCCCAAAAAAAAGCTACTTAAGACAATAAACATTTGTTATCACACAGTTGCTATGGGTCAGAAATCTGGGAGCGACAACCCAGGGTTTGGGTTCAGGATCTCCAATGAGGTCACAGTCAAAATTTTGGCAAGACTAACAGTCATCTGATGGTGTGGCTGGGCTGGACAAGTCATGCCCAAGATGGTTGTGAGGCTTGCCAGCTGGATTCCTCACAGGTTTTTGGTAGGTGACTTGAATCCTTGCTAGCTGGGCTTCTGTATAGGGTTTCTAGAATGTCCTCTTCCCTGGACCCAGTGACCCAAGGAGCAGAAGGAAGAAGTCATGGTGTAATTTAAATCTAATCTCAGAAATCTCACACCATCCATTTCTAAGATATTCTATTTGTTATAAGAGAATTGCAAGTGTAGTTCCTATTCAAGGAGAGGGATATTAGATTTTACCTTTTGAAGGATAGAGTATGGAAGAATTTGTGGACATATCCTAAACTACTACACCTTTTAAAAAAGCACAAGATCCTAAATGGGGAAAAACTAAAATCATTCCAATTAAGATCTGGAACAAGGCAAGGATGCCCACTCTCTCCACTACTTTTTAACATTGTACTGGAAGTTTTAGCTAGGGCAATAAGGCAAGAGAAAGAAATAAAAGGGATACAAATAGGAAAAGAGGGACTGAAGCTATCACTATATGCAGATGACATGATTCTCTATATAGAGAGAACCCAAAAAATCCACGAAAAAACTACTTGAAATAATAAACCAGTTCGGTAAGGAAGCTGGATACAAAATCAACACACAGAAGTCAGTAGCTTTCCTATACGCAAAAATCAACACACAGAAGTCAGTAGCTTTCCTATACGCAAAAATCAACACACAGAAGTCAGTAGCTTTCCTATATGCAAAAAAATAAGAAGAGGAAGAAGAAATTTAAAAAGCCATCCCATTTACCATTGCACCAAAAACAATTAAATACCTGGGAATAAACCTAACAAACATGTGAAAGAACTATACAAAAAAAAAAAA
This sequence comes from Uropsilus gracilis, assembly GCA_004024945.1. Classification (NCBI taxonomy): domain Eukaryota; kingdom Metazoa; phylum Chordata; class Mammalia; order Eulipotyphla; family Talpidae; genus Uropsilus; species Uropsilus gracilis. Next base: position 62,704 of record PVHY01001024.1, on the reverse strand, counting down.
CTTTAAAAAGCTGCTAAAAGAGATAGAAGACATAAGGAAATGGAAAGATATTGCCTGCTCATGGATTGGAAGAATTAACATCATCAAAACGGCCATCCTTCCAAAAGCAATCTACAGATTCAATGCAATACCTATAAAAATTCCAATGACATTCTTTAAAGAGATAGAAAAACAATTACAGAATTTCATATGAAATAACAAAAGACCTCGAATATCAAAAAGCCTCCTGACCAAAAAGAGAGAATGGAGGCCCAACTATCCCAGACCTCAAGTTATACTACAAAGCCATAATAATTAAAAAGCGTGGTACTGGTACAACAGACAATCAGACCAATGGTACAGAATTGAGTGCTTAGAAATAAAACCACACATATATAGTCAACTAATCTTTGACAAAGGGGGGAAAACTTATATTGGAACAAAGATAGCCTCTTCAGTAAATTGTGCTGAGAAAATTGGACTAAGACCTGCAAAAAAAAAAAATGGATCAAGACAACATCCTCCATCTTGTACAAAAACCAATTCAAAATGGATAAAAGACTTAAATGTCAGACCTGAAACCATAACATACATAGAAAAAAACTTGGAAAAAACCCTCCATGAAATACAACTCAGAAATCCCTTTCTGGAAAAAATCTACTGATGGCAAAAAATGAAGGAAAGCATAAACAGATGGGACTACATCAAATCAAAAAGCTTCTGTACAGCAAAAGAAATGACAGAAAAAAATTTTAAAAGCCCAACCAAATGGGAATAAATTTTTGCCCTCCACAAGAGTGATAAGGGTTTAATAACAAAGACCCACAAGGAACTCACACAACTAAACAAAAGCAAAACAAGAAACCCAATCAAAAAATGAGGAGAACTAAAAAGACACTTCTCCAAAGAGGAAATACAAATGGCCAACAGGCATATGAAAAACCCACTCAATGTCACCAGCAATAAGGGAAATGCAAATCAAAACCACAATGAGATACCATCTTACACCAGTAAGAAGGGCTCACATCCATAAACGGGCAACCACAAGTGCTGGCGAGGACATGGAGAGAAAGAAACACTCTTACACTGCTGGCGGGAATGTAAACTGGTCCAACCACTATGGAAAGCTGTGTGGAGGGCCCTCAAATTAATGAAAATGGAACTATCATATGACCCAGCAATTGCTCTCTTGGGAATCTACCCTAAGGAGACCTCAATGCTTGCACAAAGGGACTGTGCTCGGATGTTTATTGCAGCACTATTTATAATTGCAAGGACATGGAAGCAACCAAAATGTCCAAAAACAGATGACTGGATGAAAAAAATGTGGTATATATACACAATGGAATATTACTCATCAATTAAAAACAACAAATTGGACGATTTTATGATAACATGGATGGATTTAGAAGAAATCATATTAGCAGAAACAAGTCAAAAAGAAAAAGACAGAAACCAAATGGTTTCACTACTACATGGGACATGGGAAAGATAAACAAAAAAGCCATGAAAAGTCAAAACAAGCCAACAACCAAATTAAAGTACACAACTTGGGGGAGGGAGAGTAACAGGGTGGGAACAATCAGGAAGGGGAGGTGAACCTGAGACCACAAAAAGGTGAAATTCATATATAAATAATTTAATATTATAGATAAATAAATATTTTTTTAAAAGTTTATTGCAAATTTTTTTTTTAAAGTGCAAGAATGAGCGTTGGGTCAGAATGGCATGTTGGCTCTGGGTCAGTGGGAAGGAGAGTCACCTGGCCTTAGGTAACAACAGGCCTCCTTCAGGCTGCTCTGACATGTATTTACTTATCTGAGCACTTTGTTTCTCATCTAAAAGTCAAAAAAATTTTCCAGTTTTTGTGTGACAGACTGAATATTTCTGTTCCCTCTGAATTCTATGTTGATGTTCTAATTCCCATTATGGCGTTATTCAGAGATAAGTCTTTTGGAAACAAATTAGGATTAGTTATCAGCTTTGTGACTTCTCTAGATTAATTCTATTGGTCTCAGATTCTCACTTCCATCACTTGAGGAAGCTTTACTACAAGTGAGACCCTCATGATGGAAGAGTTGCCTTTATAAGGGATATCAGAGAAAGTGCATCCCTTTTTTCTCTCCCCCCACCTGAGAACAAAGAGTTCAAGTGAACATACAGCAAGGTGACAGCACCTACAAAACAAGAGAAGGAAAGCTTCCTAGCCAGTATCTTCATCTTGGACATTCAGTCCCCCAGTACTATGAGGACATTTCTCTTTTTCAAGATCCTCCTTCTATGGTGTTTTATTTTGATAGCCAGAGCTGATTAATACACCAGGTTTGATACAAGGTTGAATGTAATGTCAGCTACGAAGGTACATATGTGGTGGGGTTTTTTTGGTTGTTTGTTTTTTGAGACTAGGTCTCACTACTTTTGCCTGGGGAACCGTAGGTTCACGTTGCCCAGGGTACCACAGACTCAAGCAATCCTCAGCCTCAGCTTCCCAGGGAGTTGGATTACAGGTACACGCCACCACACCCAGCTATTTTTTTGGAACTAGGTCTCGCTATGTTGCCCGGGTGGGTCTTGAACCCATGAACTCAAGTGATTCCCAGTGCCAGCCGTGCTCCACAGGCTTGCGCTTAAAAGCACGCATCACCATGCCCGGCTTCATATGTGCTTTGAAAGAAGCATAGAGATCAAGTTTGAATGAGGAATTGTTTCCTTTTTTGCAACAAATCCTCATACTCTAAAAAGAGTAATTACTTCCTCTCCTCCTGCCCACCCCATCCACTATCCCCCCACACCTCAAATTGGATAATTGTACAAAATAAGAATCTCTGTTTGCCTTTCCCCAGCTATAGAGGTGAAAGGGGTCTTTATATGTGCATTCTTGTGGAATTGGCAACTATTTCCATGAGAGTAGGGATGGCCAAGATCAACTTTAGCCTTCTGACCTGAACAATCTAGTTACCATGACCACTTTGAAGGGAACGTGATTGTGCAACCAGACCAGACCAGGCAAGTTTGCTATAGCTGGGCAAATAGAAGAAGATTCCTGGGTCTTTTAGAATAGACAAGATGCCTTTATTCTGAGACAGGAGCCACCATACAGTCAGGCAGGCAGGCAGAGAAAGAGAAACTCTAACTCTGAGAGAGGCCAAACAGCAAGGCTCCCCTCCTTGCCCCTTTTACACTGTCCAGGGCCCTAGCCACACAACAGATTCACTGTTGCAAATGCAATGCCTATCTTTTGTGTGCTAACATCTTAAGGTTATAAGCTCTCCTTTGTGTGGAAGGTGAAAAACAGCCTGATTTTAACCTGTTTTTCTTATAGTGATATATTTTACACTGACCTCAGTGTGGTGGAGCTTCCTCTGTGACGTAGAGTTCAGAGCTGTCCAGAGCTGTCAGCTAAACATAGAGAGGTACATAAGTTGCTTTACAGGTGATAAGTAAAATCACCAAAAGAAACATTGTAGAATGAGAATGCCAAAAACCAAAATTTATAAATAGGTATTCTTAAACCAGAGCAAGATAAGCTGATCAAAGAACTTGTAAAGAATATGCTGAGTGATAACAAAGAAATGCCATGATATGGTAACATCCCTGAATAAAAGGAAAGAAACTATTTCAAGAAATCAAGAAGGGGCAGTCAGCTAGAGCAAATGCTATCAGGAAGCAAAGCAAGCTCAGAACAAAAGAATCCCTGCTGGGTAGAGCAACTGAAGACCACTGGTGACTTTACTAAGAAAGTTCAGGGGAATAACAGAAGGTCAGGGGTAGACGAAGTTGTGTGTTAAATGGGAAATGGAAAATGGAATAATAAATGTAGACAACTCCTTCAAAACATTGACTAGTAGATGAAAAAAAGAAATTGATAGAGTTAAATGGGAAAATTGATGAAGCTAGCTTTCTCAGGAAGCAAAAAGGGGTAAGATGGAGTTGGAGAAAAGGAAGAGGAATGCCTCCATTGAATAACAGGCTGTAAGTAGGGACAATGGACATATGGGCAAACTGGTTTAAAGATCTGTTGATAGAAGTTGATGTTGTTTCCATCAGATGGCTTCTATTTTCACTGAAAAGAGTGCATGGGAAGGGGGAATACAGAGTTTTGGTGAAAGAAACAAAGATTTGAATGGTTACAGAAGTGTCAAACACAAACAGCTCTAGGGAGACACGGTAGATTTCCAGGCAGTGTTGAACCCAGTTGATGCAGGAGATTCAGTGAAAGACAGTCCAAGGAAGAGTCGGAGACAGATGTTCAAATCACATGTGAGTGAAAAGGAGATAGATGATGTTGGAGCATTTTGCAGCTTCTGGTGGAATTTCCACATAGAGTTTTCAGAGTTTTATATACTGTACAAATGATCAGTTCAGATTTTTGGAAATCTTAGAGGAGACAGATTTCCTGGGAAAGTTCCTTAATAAAGGATTCTTGGAATTTCCAAATAAGCAAAAGGACCTACATATCTGTAAATATATCTTACCATATTGAAATCACTTTTACATCAGAAAAATTATAAATATCCAAGCATAAAACACACGCAACCTTAGAGTCCACTCAAATCAAGAAGCTTGTATGTTTTGCCAAAATGAGTCATCATCTAATGACACATCCATCTGGGAACCTCCAACAAATCTCCAACCACAGATTTTTCCTTGGTATGCAGATTCTGTATTCCCTTGAGTCCTTTTCACATATTATCATTGTGTTCAGTCTCTCCCCTACATACTAGAAAGATGGAAAAATCACTATCAAGAAAGTGTAGAAACATTGACAAAAGCAGAAGCCCCCATGAAAATATCAGTGCAAACGCTAACCTTAGCCTCTGAGGTTTGACTCAACATTACAAACATCAGTATTTCTCCCACCATTATCTCAGCTAAGGCCTTCAAGCATCCAACCCCTTAAGTTACAGGTTACAGAGTAGGATGAGAGTAGAAAACTTAAGTAATGCTGCTCATGATGGCCTGAAGATCAGGGATAGTCCACAAATTGTGTTAATTATCTGTGTCAAGCCAAGCACAAAAATGAGTGTTTAGAAATGTGTCTTTTGAAAAATTCCTAGCTGGGCGTGGTGTGCATGCCTGTAATCCAAGCACTGGGAGGGAAAGAGGCCAGATTGCTTGAGTTCGCGGGTTCAAGACTACCCTAGGCAACATAATAAGACCTGATCTCGAAAAAACAGCCAGGCACTGTGGCGATTGCCTGTAATCCCAGCTACCTAGGAGACTGAGGTTGGGAATCACTTAAGTCCGGGGGATCAGGACTACCTCAGCAACATAGCAAGACTTAGTTAAAAAAAAAAAAAATTCCTTAGCTAAAGATAGCTTGAGAAGCACAGATCAAAACTTCATTCCCCAAGGGTGCACAGTGGTAAGATCAATGTAAGCAGGAAGGGCCACATCCTACAAAAACCCAGCCACAGCAGCGGGGTCTCAAAAAATAGGGATACAGGAAACTCCAACAAATTACAACATGAATCCTCAGGGGAATACAGGAGAGCAAATCTCCAGAATACAGTCACAAAGACATGGCTGATCTGTTCATGCTATTAGAACCAGAATACAAAATTGCTGTAATAAATTCAAAGAAATGGAAGAAAATTCAGAAAAACAAAGGAATTTACTGGGGGGGGGGGAATCAATGAAAAAAATTGAAGCTTCAAATAAGAAAATAACAGATTCAGGATATAAAAAGAGCAACAGAGGAGATTAAAAATTCAGGAAGAAGAATGTGGAAGTAGAATAGACCAAATGGAAGAATAAATCAGTGAACTTGAAAATGAATAAAAAAAGAGCCCAGGAAGAAAGAGAAAAAGAAAAATGAAGTTGAAAAATTTGAGATCATCTGACTCCATGAAAAAAAGCAATATAAGAATAAGGGGTATACCAGAGGGGCAAGAGACAGAAGGGACAAAAAATTGTACTTAAATAATAGAAAAAAACTTCCCAAACCTTCTCTATATTTAGAGGCAACTAAATATATAAATCCAGGAGGCTAAAAGAACACAGGTATCTAAGCAAAATGAGAGCTATTACACAAAGTTTCACATAGAGTAGTGAAACTTCTAAGAGGTCAAGACAAAGAATATTGCAGCTCGCTAGGAAGAACAAGCAGATAACCTATAAGGTACCTTCACATGCTAACAGTAGACTTCTCTGAAGAGACAATCTGCACATAGAGAGAATGAAATTATGTGATCCAAATACTTAAAGCCAAAAACTTCCAGTCAAGAATTCCCTATCCAGCGAGGCTCTGCTTAAATATGAGGGAGAACTTAAGGTCTTCTCAGACAAACAGTAACTAAAGACTGTAAACAATAATATGAAAGGAGCTCTCCTATCTGAACCAAAGATGATAAGATATTGAAAGGCTGAAAATTGAATAGAATGGCCAGTGAATTAAGCAGGATTCCAAGTTAGTGGGAGAAAAACCAAAATGTTTACTAGGGCTTCCGGGCGAGATTCTGAGACTTGTTGGTACAAGTCCAGGAAGTCACAACCAGTGTACAAATGGAAGGTTATATACTCACATTAGTGGAAATTTTTAAAAGGAAGTCTGGAGCAAGGCAGGATTTGAGCACAGTTCCAGCAAGACATCTGGTTGTGCCTTGAGGTCGCCAATGTACTTTTTTTGGCAAGCTTCTATTGTCTCCTGAGTCCACATCATTTCAGACAAATGTTGACCGTTGAGTTTCAATCAATCTTCCCCAGGCCCAAAACCTTATATCTCCTACCTCTTTATAGGACCAAAGGATGCTGGTTCAATTCTAAACCTATTCGAGCTGAGGTGGGGCATTGTCAAGGAAAAGGGCTAAGAGGTGGAAATGTAGGCACTTGCCTGCTGACAGTTTGGCTGACTCTGGGCCCATGGTGGAGAGAGGTTGATAGCTCTGCAAAAATAAGTTGGTTAAATATTTTATTGGAGATTTTCTTTAATTAAGTATGAGAAAAGCACAAGAAAAAAGGTGCAAAAGCTAAGTCAATTAGACTGGTAATAAGTGGTCCTTAAAAAGGGAATAGGCAGGTTAGTAAAGGATTTTGGATCCACTGATTTCATGAAGATGAAGTGGTATCCTCCCACCAAAATGAAAGATTGGATTGTCAGGTCTGGCCTGATGCCCTAGACAAGACTTCCTCACAAGAATGAGAAAGTGGGACATCAGGTGAGGCCAGGAGCAAACTGGCCAGATTGAGGGTCTGTGGCTTCCCGAGGTGGACTTGGGGATTCTCAATGAATGAAAGATGGAATGTTTGCACCTTAGAGGAGGGAGGAGCAGCTACTGCCTTATGAGAAAACATATCCTGTAGGTTATGGTTAGAAATAAAAGTGATCTCCATCCCCCATGTGAGCTTATGGGCTTCAACAGTTAAAAGCATTGCCACAGCTAGGGCCTAAAGGCACAAGAGCCATCCTTATGCTGATGCTGTCAGATTTTTAGAGAGGTAAGCTAGGACATTACTCAGCCCCAAGGCTGAGTTAACACTCCAGTGGCTATACTTCAGTTTTCTGCCATGAATAGAATGAAAGGTTTCCCAGAATCAGAAAAATGGTGCAAAATGGAGCAAGGCTTACTGGAGTTTTAAAGAAACATTGAGATACCAGATCTGGATTATCTAGTGTGCCCTTAGGTGAAGTTTTTGCTGCCTCGTAGAGTAGCTTTGCTAAAATCAGAAATTTACTATCCAATGTCTGAAAAAAACCTACAAAGCCAAGGAATGAGAGGACTTCTAAGCTAAAGGGGGGAGATTTTAAGGTCTTGACTGCCTGAAAATGATCCAAAGTAAGGGTTTTATAGGTGGGCAAGAGAGAAAGATCCAAGAAGGTTACTTGGGTTTTATATGATTGAGTTTTTTTCAGGGAGATTCTGAACCCATGGTTGCCCAGGAACTCCAGCAGCTATTCAGTATGCAACTGGCAAAGGGATTCTGTTGGACTACATAAAAGGAGATCATCAACATACTGTAAGACAGTGCTCGGGGAAAGGTTGAGTTTAGATAAGTCCTTAGCCAGGGCCTGTTCGAACAGGTGCAGGCTATCCCAAAAACCCTGAGGAAGGACTGTCCAAGTTAATTGGCAGGCAAGACTGGTATTAAGGTCATGCCAAGTAAAGGTGAATAGGTATTGGCAGGCTTGGTCTAAGAAGCCATCTTTAAGATCTAAGACAGTAAAATGGGAAGTGTTAGCTGGAATAGAAGAAAGTAGGGCATATGGATTAGAAACAATGGGATGTATAGTTACCACCACTTCATTGATAATGCGGAGATCTTGCACCAACCTAGCAGAGACATAAGGCTTGGCCACTGAGAGGATGAGGGAGTTGGAGGGAGAACTGCATGAGACCAGCAATTTAGCTTTAGTTAACCAGGTAAGGCTAGGTTTGAGGACTCTTTGGCACTGGACAGACAGGAAAAATTTCAGTTTATCTGGACAAGAAGAGGGATTCTTTAACCAGATCATCACTGGTGAATGATGGGAGGCGATTACCAGAGTAGAGATGTCCCAAATCTTAGGGTCCACGTGAGGTGACCACAACTGTTCAGTGGTGGGCTGAACCTCTACAGCTGGTGCAAGGCTTAAGAGAAGGGGACTATCTTCACTGTTGGAAGTGGGCTCCAGGCTTAAATCACTAGATTGCTGACTCAGTGATCAATGAATAAACTCAGAGCTTCGACAGCAGGTCGTGACCCATGAGGGGAGCAGGGCAGAAAGGGATTACCAAGAAGGAATGAACCAGCAGCTGGGTTCCCAGATGACGAGATAGGTCCTGTACTAAGGGGCCGTTAGGGTTTACCCGAAACACCGACCACAGAGACCTGAGAAGGGTATAAGGGACATGAGTAGGGGGAGGACAGAAACGGTAGCCCCGTGTCCACCAAAAAGAAGACAGACTTACCTGCTACCTTCATAGTTACCCTGGGCTCTTCAGCAATGATTGGGATGGAGTCAGGGTGTCCCTAGTCATCCGTTGCTAGTCCCAGGACCTCAGTTATTGGGAGGGTGGGGGGAGGTGCGACTGGTTGGGACTGACCAAGAGTTCTGGCATCCCTTCTTCCAGTGACCTTCTTCCAGTGGCCACGCCCCCACACAGAGCACATGGTCCAGGCGGGATTTTCTTCTCCAGGCACCTGTTAGCGCAATGGCCAGGACTGCCGCATCGATAACAGGCACCTGATTTCATTGCTGTTGGCATTACCCAGGTTGTTGAAGGCTTTAGAGCAGCGATTAAAGCTCTACTTGAAGCTGCATTTTTTGACAGACACAGGTCTCCCTCTCAGCTGTCTCTGTCTCCTCCCTCCCATCAAAAACCTTAAACGCAGCAGGGTACGGTGATGTGCACCTTTAATCCCAGCTTTGGGGGGGCTGAAGCTAGGAATCATTTGAGTCCACAGGTTCGAGACTACCTTGGACAACATAGCAAGACCTAATCTCTAAAAAAATTAATAAATAAACAAACTTAAAGGCCATGTTCATCAGATCTCTGAAGGGAATCTGAGGGCCCTCCTCAAGCCTTTTAAGTTTTTTCCTAATATCTGGGATTGTGTAATCAAATGAGAGGCTAACAGGGTCTGGGCCACCAGTGATTCAGGGTCCAGATGGGTAAATCTTTGTAGAGTCTCAGACAAGCATGATAGGAAGACTGCTGGGTTCTCCTGGAGGCCCTGGGTGATTTTCCTCATTGGTCAAAATTAACTTTTCCAGGCTGCCAGCTGGAGGCCCATCAGAATGCATGACAATAAATGGTCTTTTAAATCTCTGTCGGGACTATCATTTTGGTAATCCCACCTGAGGTCTGACAAGGGGACAGCTATCAATCCTGCTGGGACCATATTAGGCTGCTCTAAATGGGCTTGGTCTGCATGTGCCTGAGCCCCAACCTGAACTCTGGTGAGTCTCAGAGTTCAGGGTAGAGAAAAGGATAACATGGATATCAAACTAAATAATGTCAAAGGATTGAGTTAAGAAGCAAAACTCTTAAATAGGTATTAGGTTCTGACAGAAAGTCTCCCAGACATTTTGCAATTTGGGAAAGGTCTGATAATGGGAATGGATAATGGACCTGAATGAACCTGGTAAGTCCCACAACCTCCAGAAGGGGTAAGAGAGACTGGTCATGTGACCAAGTGTGGCAAGCAGGTGGAGAAATACAGGAAGAGGGGGGATCTGGATGGCTGTTTGAGGAATAAGCAGACTGACAGGAAGATGCATGAACTCCTGGAGAGAAGGCTGGGGGGATTGGGGCAGCTGCGGGCTAGGGGAAGGGCTGGATGTAAGCCACGTTGATCTGGGGGTTTTGGAGGGGGCAGAGGGAGTTTCCCACAGAGTAGAAATGTAAAGGGGCAGCAGATAATCATCCATGTCCTCGGAGGGATCTGAAGAGGATAAGGGAGGAGATGAAGATGGAGCAGAGTGGGCTAATAGAACTCGGAATGTGAGGCACAACTTAAGAAGAGATGGACAGAAGCGCAGTACAAAGAATGCCTGAACATATGATATCTCTGCCCACTTGCCCATCCAGTGACAAAAAACATCTAAGGCCGTCAGTCTTATAGTCAAATGTGCCATTTTCTGGCCAACAGCAATCGTTATCCAATTTGTAGTAGGGCCAAGCCATGTTACAGAAGAAGATTAGTCTTTTTGGTTTGATATCTGGGCAGAGGGATAGTGCCTTAAGTAGACATCCCAAGGGAGTATCTGATGGAATAGCAAACTCTCCATATCCCATTGGGATTAGTAAATAACCTATCCTAATAGGAAGATCAAACTAGGGAACCAGCATCCTGGGATGGAAGACTGATTCCTGTAATGCCCAGAAAGGGCCACAATGTAGGACAGACCTGCTTCTGAGACTGAGTCCTAATCTTCAAAGTGAATGACCTAATTACCAATTCAGGCATCTCCGAATTGAGAAATGGTCCCCCCGAGTTGGTAATGTGGGCCCTCTTTAAAGAAAGACTCTCTAGGGTATCAAATGGAAAGGTAACACTGCTGGAGATCTGGGCATCACAGCTTCTTTAGGAAATGATGGAGGCTTGCCAAGAATATATACTGATAGGAGAGCATGGATCAGGAGAGTCAACCAAGGAGCAAGCTTAGAGCCAAAGCTCTCTTAAAGTGCTTACAACCACTTCCAGGTTTCAGCACCAAAATGAAAGGCTGCAAATTGAATGGATGGCTGATGAATTAAGCAGGACTCCAAGTTAGTAGAAGAAAAACCAAAATGTTTCTGTGACTCGTGGATACAAGTCCAAAAAGTCACACCCAGTGTACAAATGGAGTAGGTTATATACCCACATTAGTGGAAATTTTTAAAAGCAAGTCTGGAGCAAGGCAGGATTCAAGCACAGTTCCAGCAAGATCAGCTGATTGTGATATGAGGTCACTTATGTCCTTTTTTGGCAAGCTTCTACCATCTCCTGGGTTCACATCATTTCAGAGAAATGTTGATCATTGAGTTTCAATCAGTCTGCCCCAGGCCCAAAACCTTACACATACACAAAGAACTGAAAAAGGAAATACATAGAACCACAAAAATTAAGGTAACAGATTTCTGTATATCAATAATTGCTCTAAATGTAAATGGACTTAAGTCATTGTATTGGGTTGGAGTAGGAAACAACTACAAATCTCTGCAGTCTCCAGAAAACATACCTAAGCCCCAATGATATAGATTTAGAGTAAAGGGTTGGAAAACAATACTACATGCAAATGGGACCCAAAGGAAGACAGGGATAGTCATATTCATATCGGAAAAAATAGATTTCCAGTTAAAATAGGTAACGAGAGAGAGGGAAGGGCATTATATAATGATTAAGGGATTCATTAAGGGAAAACATCAGAAAAAAAAACACTCCCCAATGTATACTTACTAAATGAAGGAGTACCAAAATATATCAGGAAATTATTATCAACTCTGTATACAGAATTTAGAAAAAATACACTTGTGGTAGAGGACTTCACCCCATTCTTACCAATGGACAGATTGATTAGGCAGAAAATTCTTTTAAAAAAAAAAAATTAGACAGCGTGGGCCTAATAGACATTTACTGGTACTGCCTTAAAAACTCTAAATACATGTTCTTCTCAAGTGCGCATGGGACATTCTCCAGAACTGACCAGATATTGGGTCACAAAGCAATTATCAACAAAGTCATGGGTTGAATCATACCATGCATGTTCTCTGACCATAAATGTATCAAACTAGAATCAACTGCAAAAAGAAAGCAGGAAAAACCTCCAATGCATGGAGACTGAATGATGCTCTACTGTGTTAATTAGGAAATCAAAGAAGATATTTTAAAATTCCTTAAGACCAATGACAATGACACTACCATCCAGAAATTATGTGACACAGTAGAAGTAATATAATATATATTATATATTATATATAGTTATATATATGATATATATTATTTATTATCACATATAATATATATTACTATATATAATATATTATTACATATTATAATATATTATTATATATATTACATATATATGTTATATATATAGAGAGAGAGAGAGAGAGCAATCCAGGTCCACATTAAAAAACAAGAAAGAATGCAAATAAATAACATTCTCTCTTACCTCCAGGAACTAGAAAAAAAGGAACAAATAACACCAAAAGTTGTCAAAAAGAAGTGATAATAATGATATAGAAATAAAAAGGATAGACCAAAAGCTGATTCTTTAAAAAAATAAAATAGACAAACATCTAGTTACATCTAGTTAGGCTTGCTAATAATGTATCAAATTCAAATAGATAGAGCCAGAAACAAAATGGTACAAAAGAAAGACACAGAAATTCAGAGAATAGTAAAAAATCATTATGAACATTTATGTGCAAAAAAGTTCAACAACCTAGATGAAATGGATAGATTCTTAAGAGCTATACAATCCTCTGAGACCAAATAGGAAAGAAACAGAAAATCTTCACAGATCAAACACAAGCACAGAAGCTGAAACAATAATTAAAATTCCCTCAAAAAACAAAGGCCCAAGATCAGATGGCTATATAAGTGAGTTCTCCCAAACCTCAAAGAGGAGCTAGATTCTATCCTTCGCAAATTCTTCCAACAAATTGAGAAAAATAAGTACATCCAAACATGTTTTATGAAACATACATGCTGTCATACCAAAACCAAAGATTACGCAAAAAGAAACCTATAGGCCAAATTCCCTAATCAACACATATGCAAAAATTCTCAAGAAAATTAGCAAACCAATTCCCACAATACATTAAAAGAATTATACCCCATGACTAAGCAGGATTTATATTAGGGACACAAGTGTTACTCAATATCCAAAAATGAAACAACATAATTCACCACATCAACAAAAAGAGGAAAAACTATATGGTCATATCAACAGATACCAAGAAAGCATAAGATTTAACATCCATTTATGATGAAAATATCCATATATGAAAAATCAACAGCCAAAATGGCCATCCTACTCAAGGTATTATAGATTCATAGATTAAATGAAATCCCTATCAAAATTTCGTTTTCTTCAAAACATATAGAACAGATATTACTAAAATTCATATGCAGCCACAGAAACCCAAGTATCCAAATCAATTCTGACCAAAAAGGAAAATGCCTGTATCACACTTCTAGACGTCAGACTATAATATAAAGCTATAATAGTTAAAACAGAATGATGCCAGAACAAAAACAGAAACACAAACTAATGAAATAGAATTGAGACACCAGAAATCAACCCAGACCTATATAAGGTATGTATATATGTGGTGTGTATACATATTCACACATACGTGCATATGTGCACACACGCACACACGTATGTTGTAAAGAAGTTGAGAACATTGGAGCAAGGACAGTCTCTTCAATAAGTGATTTTGGAAAAACAGGACAGCTACATGCAAACAGATGAAATCAGATCACACACTACGCAAAAATCAACTCCAAAAGGATAAAATGTAAATAAATGTAAGACCTGAAACTTAAGATATATAGAAGAAAACATTCCACGACATAGGCTTCAGTGATGTCTTTGTGAATACATACCCAACAACAAGGAAAAACTCAGAGAATATAAACAATTGGAACTACTTTAAACTAGACAACATGAAATTAATGTAGTTTAATGTAGTCTAATCATCTCAGTGAAAGTTTGAAACCATAACCAAGACAAAAAGACAGGAGTAGGAGAAAATATTCACATATCATATATCTGACAAGGGAAAACTGGACAGTAATATGTAAAAGAATAAAACTAAACCAGTAAATTATACCATATACAGAAAACAAGTGAATTTAGTTAAATCAAATAAAATGAATTAGAATGTAAGACCTGAAGCCATAAAATACATAGAAGAAAACAGAGGTGATAATCTCTTCAACATCAACCTTAGCAACGTCTTAGTAGAGTTGTCTTCAATGACAAGAGAAGGAAAAGAAAAGATAAATTCATCAAACTAAAAAGCTTCTGCACAAAGAAAATGAAATGGCAATTTAATGAATGGTAGAAGATATTTACAAACCCTATAGAAGACAGAAGGTTAAAATAAAAAAAAATAAAACTCATACAACTCAACAAAAAGACAACTAACCTGATTCAAAAATGGGCAGGGAATCTAAACACACATTTCTATCAAAGAAGACATACAGATGGCCAGAAAGCACATGAAAAGATGCTCTTCATCATTTACCATTAGAGAAATGCAAAACCACAATGAGATTTCACTTCCTACCCTTGAGAAGGATTATTATCAAAAAGATAAGAAATGATAAGTGTTCACAAAGATATATAGAAAAAAAAACCCACAAAAACTGTTGGTAGGAATGTAAATTCTCACAATGTTGATAGAACATCCAGGATGGAGGTTCTTCAAAAAATTAAAAATAAGCTATCATATAATCCAACAATACCACATTTGGGTGTGTGTCTTAAGAATATGAACACGCTAATTTAAAAGATGTTTGAGTCCCTAGGTTCACTGCAACACTATTTACAACAGCCAAGAATAGAAATAACCTAAGTACCCCCTAAATGAATGGAAATACCATTTAGTTAGAAAAGAGAATGAAATCTTACTATTTGCCACAATGTGGATGGATCTTGAGATTAAGCTAAATGAAATAAAGTCAGATGAACATAGATACCCTATGATTCCAGTCACATGTCAAAATAAACAAGAGAATAGACAAGATAAAATAAAACCTTATATTCTGACAAGAGAAGGGTGGTTACAGAGGGGAAAGGGATAGAAGTGGATGGAACAGCTGAGGAGGGGGGTGAACTGGATGGTAAAAGATGGCAGTTGGACTTTCCATAGTGGGCACGCTGTGTGGTACATGCAGTTGTAGACGTGTGAAGCTGTGCATCTAAAACATATAGAGCACTGAAAACCAACGTCACCTCAATTATTTTTAAATGCTTTTAGTTCAGGGAAGAATAAAGAACCCTGATTTTATTAAGGCTTCCATGTGCTTCAACAGGAACAGGGCCTCTCCTGTGGTAATTCCACTTCCCATGCCCAGTGACTTCCTAAGAATGGGTTTGTCATATAATCTGGCTAAAAAGACTAAGGGGCAAACTGAAGGAGTAACAAGGAAATGTTTGTCTTTCTCTTAAAAGTGAGTAAACTAGACTTTTTTTTCTACTCTGGTTATTTTCTGGAAGTCTGGAATTATCAAAGCCTTCTCGAGACATGAGGAGATTCAGGCAAAAAAGGTGAATAAATCAGCAGAAAACAGCAAAGAGAATAATGGAAAAAAGTGGGTTCTTGATGACTTAGTTAAACCCATGAATTAACCAATCATAGAAGAGAACTTTTTCAGAATTTTCAATGTGTGAGATAATTTTCCTTTTGACTAAGTTACTGTTAATTGAGAGTTAGGTTACTTGAAGCCAAAAGTATTCACAAAAAGAATACAGAGAACTTGCAGGCTATAAACAGTTGGACAACTTTACTCCTGGGGGTTCCCCTACTCTCCTCCTCATGAGCAGATGACTCACCTCTGACTCACCCAGTGAACCCCAAATATTTGCAGGAGCTCAGAATAGGCAAAGAGCTCAATTCCTTTCACTGTAGACATGACTTGTGCATTTCCGCAAATTCTCAGGCCAACCCTTATCCCATCATTCGCACTGTTTTCATCTAAAAAACCTAGACCTCTGCAAAACTTAATGCAGGTTCTGTTGTTCTGACCGAAGGACAAGGAACATGTTGCCCATGCTTCTGACTAGATGCACTTCTCATATAGGACTCTGCCATCATGCCCCCTTTCTTCTCAGATGGACTCTGCCCTATAGTTCTTACCCAGACTCTAAGACTCTTTTCAGATGTCTTCTACTACACCAAGAATCTGGAAGGCCATGCTCTTACCTCCACTCATTTAGACAATAGACGATAGCCTGAACATTTCTGCCTTCTGATTATTTCCAATGAGTTTGGATCGTCCATCGTATCTGACTATGCACTTTTGGTGCAGGGCTGACACTAGCATTCTATTTTCCCAATAGTGCAAAGTATGGAGAAGGCATTTAATAAAAACTTGAACTCAACTAAAAAGAGAAGCTTCCCTACAATCATAAAATCACAATTTGAGTTAGGCTCTTCCAAGGTCTTCCTGTCTGATTATGACCCACAATCATCCTCTAGTTTATACTTATTCATAATGAAATAGAACTCATTGTTGGAAAGCCCTTTCAATTCATTTTCAAATCAAATTTGCTTCCGTGTTACTTACATTTTCTGTAATAAACATTTCCCTCTGCTAACTCAACATATAGCCGAGGCAGACAAGGTGTGGTCTCCATAATCTTTTCCATCCCTGCCTCTTCTCATGTGTGCATTCATAAGAGGCAAACTATTAATTCAATAAATATTGACTGAGTTCTCATACACACCATGCTTGCAGCACAGCCAAAGCCAGACATAAAATCACAGTGTAGGCACAAAGATAACTGAATGACAGTGAAGAACATGAATAATGACAGTGAAGAACAAAGCGTGTCTGGTCACCGCATCACACGACTACAGGGGTGCCGTCCACTTATGATACAGATTTTACCCCTTGAAGTCATGCAACATGGCAGGACAGTTACTGATAGGAGTGGGCAGACTGTGGATCAGAAAAGCCCTCCCTAGCAGAAAGGATTCTTAAATTGAGACTTGAAATATGAGCATCAGTTAATTAGATGAAGAGGGAAAGGAACAGAGTTCCTTTCTCTGGGCTGAGAGAACAGAAGGTATAAAGATGTGAAGAGGAAGGGTGTGAAAGTATAAAGTTGGAGTTGGAGACATAAGCATGAAGTTGGAGACATAAGCATGAATCAGGTCACGCAGTTTCCATGTTAGGGAGGTTGACTTACATCTTAAAAAGGGGAAGAATCCACAGAAGCAGGAAAATAACATGATCTTATTGCATTTTGGCTGCTGCTTGGAACATAAAAGAGGGGAATAAGACCAGAGACTGGAAGACCAACTCAAAACATGTTATAATTACCCAAGTAAAAAAAAAAAAAGGTAAAAAAGAAATCCACATATTTGGTAGTGACCTGAAGACCTGAATCTGAGTAGCAGAAGTGCAAATAAAAGGGAAATCACGTAGACATATTTGTGCGATAATACAGATTTAGTGACAATTAGATTTGATAGCTAACTGGATAAGGGGCATGTAGTAGAGGGCAAAATCATGGGCATGTCAGACAAATGGGACAAGTGGATACCACGACGAAACCTGGAAACCCTGGAGGAGGTTCGTTTCCAAAAAGAGGAGGGAGATGACGAGACCAATTTTAGACACATTCAGCTGAGCTACTTTGAGATTTTTCAGTGAATTTCACTTCGGTGTCTAGTTGGATTTCAGGAGGCATTCCAAAAGGGTCTAGAATCATCAGTATATAAATGGTAACAGGAGTTTCATAAGAGGATGTTAACTCAGAAAAAATTACATAGAGAAGATAGGCCTTAAAGCTCTGAGGAAAACAGCCAATTGATGGGTGGATAGGAGAAGGCAGCAGTGGAACCAGGAACAAACAGCCAGAAGACAAGGAAAAGTAGTGCCATGGAACACTGCATCCAGATTCTGCCAGGAACACTGGGAGGCACCAATGGCCGATCGAGCCACCACCTCCTCTTCCTCCAGGCTTCTCTCTGTGATGCAGCCTTGTCAGTGTCATGCTACTCTGAGTGGCAACCTCACTGCATTGTTGGCCACACTGGGTTTTGAGGGTTTAATGTGCTCCCCCAAAAGATACACTCAAGTTCCAACTCTCCACTTCCTGTGATTTTGCCAAATAAAATGTATTACTTGAGAATAGAATCTCTGCAGCTGTAACCAAGGGAAGATGAGGTCACAGTGGGGTAGAGTCACCATAATTCAGTGACTGGGGTACTTCTCACATAAGGCTATGGTACACAGGGGTGCTCCCGAGGAGACAGGCAGAATTAAAGCTGTGCTGCCAGAAACCCTTCTGCCTATGTTCCTTCCATTAGTACCGAGTCAAGACCAGGAGGGGCTGGAAAACATCGCCTCTGTTGAGCAGCTCCTTCCCAGTTAACAGCGATGGAGAGGTCAGGGTCTTCACTGCAGGACTGACTTTCTCTGTCAGTCTTGAGTCTGTCTTGAGTCTTGAGACTCAAGTCTTGAGATTCAAGGCTTAAATAATTTAGAGATCTTTTGGAAAAAATAAATTAAAAATTAGAAAAGTGAAGGCTTGTATCTGCAGGTCCCCAAGTGTCACCAGCAAGGCCCCCTCTGTGAGGCACTCTGGAACAATTCTTACAGGGTCACTCCTCAGGGTCACTGAGGGCAAACTGAGCGTAAGGTATAGTAGAGGTGTAGCTTCTCAATCTAAATGCGCCCTAACAGATGAGTGGATGGAGAAGATGGGGTATAGACCGACAGTGGAATATTACTCAGCAATCACAAAAGACAAATTCATGCCATTTGCAACAACATGGATGGAGCTGGAAGGGATGATGCTAGCCGAAATTAGTAGGAGGGGAAAGATAAATATTGGATGGTGCCACTTACATGAAATATGGGAAAAGTGGACAGTCAGGAAAATGAAAAAACCTGCAAGCCGACCATAGATATGAGGCATCCAGCTGGGGGAGGGTATCAAAACAAGAAAGGGAAGGGCACAAGGGATGGTGGTGATGGATCACAGCTGCTTATGGTGGGGAGAAAACTACAGGGATGACACCTGAGGGGAGAAATCAAACACTGTACAAAAATTAACAATGATGTAAGAAAAAATATATATAAATATTTTTTTTTAAAGAACAGTACTCATTTCTGACATGGCTACAGAGTCCTTCCTGAGGAGACGCTGGGGTTGAGGCTTAAGCTATAAAGTTCGTGAGACTCCAGTCTAGATGCTATGGGGAAAAAATGGCAAAATGAATATTGGGGAAAATAATTTTATCATATATTTTTCTACGAGAGTAAATGTGATTGCCTTGCAACCACAATATCTAAAGAAACTACAACCCCTTAGCTTTGGATCTCTAGGTATTTCTATATTCAATGTTTGGCACAAGACTTTTTTGGTCTTCTAGAACTCCAGGAATTTTGAGAGACAACATTGTCCCTTAGAGGGCCCTCTGGTCCTGAGACGAGATTCAGCAATGCCCCACACAACCACCACCGACATGCCCAGGCAGGGCTATGTGATGGGATTCAAGAGAACCTAGAGGTCCATGAGAACTGCAACCCTCCACTCCCCACGTAGAACCTGGGAGCAAAGGGTATCCCCGAAACCATGAGAGGTTGCTAGGGATGGTTCACTGTACATACAGCCAGACATGCGTGAGGCCACAGCAGGGCTGTAGGTATCTGGGGTCAGCCGGCCCACCTCCACCGGACAATAGCTTTGGGGCTTACACACCTTCCTTACCCATTTTCATTTGCTTTTCTCCTTTTCTTATTTGTTTTCACCGAAAACAAATATTGTTATATTGACTACAATTTAGAAAGCTTCCATTTGGGTATAAAATACTAAATACATATAAAGTAGAAAATATAAAGAAACTGGTTAAAATGACCTGCTGTCAGATCTAGACTTAGTAATTCTTGAGCATCTTGCAATCCTCAGCTTCATCATCTATTCTGCCGATATTTACTGAGAATATACTCAGTATTTACTTTCCAGCAGGTGCATGGGACACTGCCATGAGGAACTAGCTAGCTCCAAGGGCAAGCTGTGCTCAATCACCCTGAGGGATGGAGTGGGCACCCCCAAAGCCTGCAGGGTGGCAGAGCCAGGAGTCAAAGGTCACTGGCCGGCTACTGTGGCAGCTCCAGGGACCCATCAAGACAGAAGAGAGGAAATGGGGTGAAACAGCAGAAGGAAGGGCTAGAATTTGACAGAAGGAAGATTCACCCTTAATCTGGTAATGGGGGCCCTCACAGGCCCACTGACCCTGCAGGGGACCTGGCCCACAATTGCTGTCTCTGCCATGCCCTGTGGCTCCTTCTGTCTTAGCCCTGCTGTGGTCCTGCCACCACAGGGAGTAGAGACTGTTTCCGGCATCTTCATGATCTTCAGAGTACTGGATGCTACTAGGGTCCCACCAACAGTCAACAAATACTTGAGGACCTACTATGTGTCAGATACTAGGGAGCTATCACTGAAGAAAGCAGACATAGTTCATGTCCTGTGAGGCTTACAGTTTTTTTAAGTGATTAGATCTATGGTGGGGGAGATGAACTCAGGTGACTTTGTATGTATAAGATATACATCAATAAAATGATTACCTAAGTAAGTCATGAAGGGGAACAGCGTGTACCCACAGTGAGAACGTGGTGGAGGGCAGACTGCAGTTTTTAATAGAGTAACTGAAGGGTAGGTGTGACTGAAAAGGCAACATATAACAGAACCCCAAGGGGACAGAATGACCCCTGGGGGTCTAGGTTAGCACTGGTCAAACAGCTTACCCTGTGCCCTACAAGCCCTTCAGCTTCCTAAAACTATGACTTGGCCACTGATAAGGGCCCCAAATCTGAGTTGCAGGGCCTACCGCTGCCTCCTCGTTGCCCTTGGGAAATTCTAATGGGCAACAAGCCTCTGCCGAGCAGCGGGATTCTGGACGCAAACGATCGTTCTCAAGGAATTTATGCGTCAGTTTAAAATTCTACAAATGGGGATAAGACCATCACTTCATTGGTTGCTGAAGGCCAAAATCCATTATAGACAATCAGTCACAAAGGGGAGCAGGGGCTTTGAGGAAAGCCCAAGTTTCCTTCACTGGGTTTCTCAGCCAAGCTAATGATTTACCCTTGTTATTTAATTCTCACAGAAACACTACCACAGTATGCTATCTATCATTTTACTAATGGAAAGTTGAGGCTTACAGAAGCTGAGGGTCATGAGCTGGTAAGGACAAAACACGGCCCAGAGCCCAGGACCCAGCACCAGCTGCATGGCCTCTCCCAAACCCCTGAAGCTACATTTCCTTTACTGGAGTGAGCAGGAAGACCTGGGCTCCAAAACCCAAACTAGACACACCTGCTCCCACAGCTCTATTCTGTGGCCTCTAGGGTATGGAGCTCCAAGGTTTTCTTTACCGAATTCTTACATAAAGTTAGAATCTGATTAACTTTGGCAACTCTGGCCAGAGAGCAGGGGATCTAGTCTGGGCCTGGGGTCGAGGCTAGGATGGCAGCTCCACTTGCAACCCCTCCTAGAAGCCACGAGAAGACCCATAGCTCATCCTTAGTCTCATGGCCTGTTTCACACAAATCAACAGTCTTCCCATTTCCCTCAACCCCTCCCCCCCCCCGGCATGGTTCCCAACTCTGCCAACATGCTAACACCCCGCCATGACCCCAGGCTGGTGCCCACTCCCAGCATGGGGTGGGAAGCGGCAGGAGGTCCTCTGCCAGGCTGGAAAGCCACAACGCCCCTGCAGCCTCTGCTCAAACAAGCCTGGAAGAGCAGTCAGGGTCAAACCAGGAAACTGGAGGGACGAGGGTCAGTTAGGAAAGGACATGTCTGCCTTCCTGTCAGGAAGTGGGTTGGTGGCAGCAGAGAGCTCAGGAGAAAATGGAGCTGGGGAGGAGCAGAAGACACATTTTTTGGTTCCCAAAACCAAGCTCTCCTTTTGAAGGCAGCAGCCCACTCATGCCAGCCTGGGATGGCCGACAGGAGCCAAACACCCAGCCTGGCTTTCTCAGATGGCTCATTTGTTCCTCGCGACAACCCCATGAGGCAGCGGAGATCACTGTCTGCGTCCTCTGAGAAGTGGATGACAAAGACAATTAACGTGAAAGGGTTTTACTAAGGAAAACCTCTTCAAGAGAGAAAACACATAGTGGGAGCTGAGTCAGGCAGAGGAGGCACCAGACCCAGCCTGATTCCACTGAGGGGGAGAGGAGCAGGAGATCACAGACAGCTGGGACTAGGGGAGGGTCCAGAGACAAGTCAGCCTTCACCTGGTTGGTTCCCAGAGCCGGTGCACCTGTGCACCCTGCTGTGCCTACAAGCAGGAAGGAAGGAGGGGACGCCTGTCCTCAGCACCCATGCAGCGGAGGTCTTAGGGCCCTTGGACAAACACACTCTCTGAAGCAGAGGTCTGAGGCACATTCTCACAGTCACTGATTATTTAAATATAACTACATACAACTGTGGGTGCCACAATATCTCCCCCATTCGACTGGTTTTTCAACTGAGATTTAAGTCAAATCACCTGCCTAGTTTGATCCCAGCCTCCTGGAACACCACAGCTTTCTCTTGTGCAACGTGCAGTTGAATTAGGTACCCATCCCAAAGTCTGGTTCCTCAGATTCGGCAATCTGGGCTAGGAGCCAGCCAGCCTGTAAAGTGGTCAGAAGTGGCTGAGTTCCTACTTATAAGAAAGGGTGCTTGCAACCACCCCCATACCCTCCACGGCCTTGAGCCAGAGTCACAGCCCCCATCTGTGCCTTTCTCCCATCACCAGCCACACCCACAGCCCTTCTCACAGCAGCTGCCAGTCTATGTGAGTCACTAGCACACTGCCACCTGGATATCCCCCCAGGGACACTCACTTCCCACTCTGAGAATCAGGTCAAGGCGCCCACTAATGATCAAGTACTGGTAGAAGGCGGACCATGCCTGCTCTCAGATTTGTCTGAGCCATTTTGCCAACATACTCAATATATATGCAAATAACCATAATTGAGTGAGCAGAGCTGCTGGTACAGGGAGAGGTTGGCCCCTTGGCCCCTCAGATTCCATTTTTCCAGTCACCCACCATGTGGCCAAAGGGTAAGCTTTGACAATCGTCCTCTGATTCTCATCTGATAATCTACTCTGATTTTGCTATCAACAGTAAATGTGCTAACAGTAAACCCCTTCATGGACCTCTCACTGAGAAACCAACATGCAAAGAGCATTCTTTCACAAATTGACACTAAACCTGTAATAACATTTACCCTTTGACCTAACTGGTCCACCTCTAGGACTCTACCCTAAGAAATCTACATAACTACGAAGATATTGTATGAGATGTTTGCAGCATTTATACTAATAATTTTAAAATGGCAACAAGTGAAACATCTATCCATAGCAGAGAGTCAAATAAGTCACAGGCCATCCAAAGACAGGCTACTCTTGCTGGGGAATAGAATAGGATGGGTCTGTGAACTCAGTTGTAACACTCACTAGATATAAGTTAAAAAAGAAGTTGCATGTTAACTAATGGGTGTGAAAAAGCTCTTAGGATTGGTTGGACCCTATAAGTACATTTCACACGACTAAACTGTCGCCATATAAACAGTATCGAGATGGTCAAGTTGACATGTAATTTTCATCACTTAGTTTTTAAAAAGCAAGTTAAAGAACAGTCCGCCTCATGATTCCATTTGTACTTCTTATAAACTTCAAAGAAAATTTTCACCTGTGTTTATAAACATATGTGCATGGAGATAATAAAAGGTTTTAAGGCTAGATAAAATAAAAATAAAATCAAGCTGCATATCTGAAGAGGGTGCAGGCATGGCTAAGGAGATGAAAGCAGCTTGCATGTTACTGTCTATGAATTGTCACAGATGTGACGGTTTTTATGCTCGATCAAAATTACTTGTGATAACCATTCTTTCTAGATAAATACACATTCATCCACTAAGTCAAGTGCCATTTCAGAACCCAGAATAAGCAGACATAACTGGATCCCTCTTCCTTGTAGACTAGCTCTGAGTAGCCTGCCCTCATTCCCTTCCCCTCCAGCCCCAACCCCATCCCTTTGTGGGCAGGTGGGTGGGGTAAGAGGTTATGGGTCAAGTCTCACTATGAGGGCCACTTCCCTAGAACAGGCTTCTAAGCAGAAAAGAAGCCAGCTGAATGCCAGAAAACCATAGGCCCCTCTAGGTCTTACTACAAACCCCAGGTCTCCCCACCACAGGCTCCAGTCAGAGAAGCAAGGGTTTGTCTCAGATTCGATGTAATCGCGGTTTCTTTGAAAAGCAAAGCTCTGGTGAATTCAGAACCACAGGTCTCCAAATCAGAGGGCAAGGACTAGGAGAACATGGCTCATTCTGAAACTTGAGGCCCAGGCAGCCCCAGGAGGCACTAGCTATTTGAGGAACTAGAGACCCGCAGCTGCCTGGGCTTAGGACGATCCAGGTCACGTTTCTCATGGCCTCAGACAGAAATGGCCTAAAGTAGTGCTGGCCTGGGCTTGGGTCAGAACCACCCAGACTGAGGGATCATTTGCATAACCTTTGCAAATACTTTGCATATTGGGGAGCCTTGGATCAGAGAGGTTAAGACCAGTATTTGGACACATAGGATCAAGAGGTGGAGAAGACTCGCAAACGAAGGGGAATGGCAAAGGGGGAAAGCCAGTCCTAGTATTTCACTTGCAAATCCTGGCAGGGGTGTAGGGTGGGGTAGGAAACTTTACTGGCCTTTAGAGCAAGGAATTATGCAAATGGATGTATTTGCAAGGCAGTTCTGGCCCCTAAAAATGACTTCTCACCCACAGGATCATGCTTATCAACAGTAGCCACTCACCCCAAATCCCCACCTGAGATCCTGCAGGCTTAACTTCCTGGCCAGAGGCTCAGAGTAATTTCCCTTCAGAGTAACTATTTGCTCCTGGGGGAGTGGGGGGAAGAGGGGGACATGGACACCTGAGGCAAGGCCAGGTTTGGGACATTGGTGTGTACGAAGTAGAAAATGCGGAAGCTTAGGCGCATTATGGGCATGTCTGTAAGAGGGATGCTGCCATGTTTAATACTAGGGTCAGGATCAGGCTGAACAGGGACAGGAAAGTCTGCAAAGAGCTGTGGCTTTTTAGTGACACTCAAGAGGAGAGAAGCAAGGATGCCCCAAATAACCACTCACCCTAGAGTTCTATGAAGTTCCCAATTCCATGTGGTTATTCTTTTCTATAATGACCTAAAAATTGAAAATGATCTAAGTTTAAGGTACAGCTTTAAGGCTTTCTTAGATATGACAATGGTGGGGAATCCCTAATGGACCATGTCCCCAGATTTTGGCTTGATGAACAACAGAGATCCAGGCTGGCGAGTTTGAAAAGAGGAAAAGAAATGAAAACACCAAGGGCACCTCACTAAGGGATAAATCAGATTTTCCATGAACAGAATCCATGAGGGTCAAGGATCAAGCTGGAGAGATGAGCAACCATTCTCATCAGCAGTCAGGGGTGAACAGAGAGGGGTGAACCTGGAAGGAATGATCTGTCTTTTCTGGAGACCAGAGCAGAAAACAGCTGGGAAATCTCTATTTTCTACCACTAAAACTATCTTCCTAGGGTCAAGTCACGGGTTCTGCAGGAGGCCCACCCTCCACCTGCTGGAAGTCATGGGGACACCACTCTCAGGCCCTGTATGTGCATGCCTGCCTATTCCTTCAGGCAGAGCTCCAGGAGGAATGGACCCACTTCATAGCTAACTCATCTGTCTCCCAAAGTCCCGAGCACTGGGTACTGCACCTGCTAGACACTCAAGGTGAGTCGCGTCAGGTGACTTTTACTCTTGGGGAGTGGCTTGAAAGTCTTCAAAGAGCAGTTCCGGTTGAGGAGGTGAAAGGCTGGCCTGTAAGTTGCGAGAGGGGTTGGATCCTTGTCCACCCACAAAGTTTTTCCCACCCCACAAAATCTTGACACTATGCTTAGTCCTCACTCAACGCCAGTGGGAACAGAACCCATAGCATCCTCAGCAAGGCATGGATGTGAATGACGGCTTTCTCCCTGAGATGAGAACCCAGGCTACCTATCTTTGACCTCATTCAGCACTCAAGTCTCAAAACCCTTGGGGTCATAGGGAGCTGCCCAGTGCCACCTGAGTTTGAGGACACACCTCTCACTGTCAGGAGTAGTTTTCAATGGGACAATTCAGAGGCAAAGCACGTGCCTAAGCAGGTAGATGCAGAGAAAGGAAAAACAAGGCCATTTGTAGTTCTTAGTATATTTCCTATCTAGTTGACTAGCTTGAGGGCAGGAAGTAGGTCTTAAATTAGCTTTTCCCAAAGTACAGGACACTGAGTATGTAAAGTATGAAGAGATCCAGTGTGTTGTGTGGTCTCTTCACCCTTGCCTGATGAAAAATGACCAGAAAGGCCCTCAGAGCTAGAAACTGGTATCCTTTCCAAAGTTGCTCTTGAACTTGGCCAGAATCTCCCTGGAGTGACTGGGGTCCCTAAACATGGGCTTCAAGTAAAAGGGCCAAGGGGAGAGCTGCATACCCAAGGGTGAGGCTACAGAGGTCCCCCCAAAAGCCTTCATCTCCACTCTGGCTATCCGCTGGGGTGCCTGGTAGGTTTGTTCTTCAGTGGATAGGAAGCACCTTTCCCAGCTTGAACTGAACTTTACACTTGAGATGCCCAACATACCCACCTGCTACTTGTCATTCACAGCCCTCTGCATTTCCTGTTCCCAATCCAATCAGAGGAAATCCCCAAATTTTCTGTCATTGTTCCCCAGCCCAACTGCCTCTGTATCCCAAGACACAGCCCTTCAGTGAGGGCCTGAGCACAGAGCCACCCTAGGAACCTGAGGCGCTCTGCGCCCTCCCAGCAAGTCAACCCCCAGGAGAGTGGAACTCTCATACTGATGAAGACCACCTGTCAACTGGGCAGCATCGAAATCCATGATCTCCCTTGGATGCTTCATGACAGCCACCAGCCACATGAAGAAAGGAAACTCTTCATAGAGGGGAACCCAGTCTGCCTCCTGCTTGGCCCTCCTGCCTTTTCAGGACTTAGGTGTGGGCTTTTAAGGACTCCAAACGGTGCCTCCGCATAGCTGTGAGGTCTCCGGAGACTCATTTTACTTCTCTGAGGCTGGGTTTCCTCACAGGTCAATCAAAACTGAACTATCTTAAGGGCTTCGATGGTCTGAAGAAGCAGAGGGGACAGCCCAGCAGAGCATCAGTGCAGAGCGCCTGTGAGTCTCCTCACATGGTACACCAGGCATTCAAGATGACCCCCACTGCTCCTATGTCCACCAAGCCACATCTGCCTTCAGGTGCCATCGTTCCATCACCACTCCACCAGCAGCTCAGCCAAACGAGATGACATTTCCTTAAGACAGGGAGTCATAGGCCATGATAGTATGGAGGATTGGGGCAGAGGGGGAGAGGTGGGCAGGGGCTGGAACGGCAGCACAAGACTCCACTCGCCAAGTGGTTCCCTCCTGGCCCTTCAGTGCAGCCAAGCCAAGCACTAGGCTGGTTCCTGACTGGCTAGACTCAGGCAGAAGTAACAGATCAGGAACACAGTGTGGGCAAGAGGAGGAGATAAGAGAGTCCCTGTAGCAAAGCAGTGACCCCAAAATACCCACACCCTAACCTCTGACCCCGTGAACATTTTACCCAATGTGGTAAAGGGATTGTGCAAAGGTTTTATTCTCAGGACCCTGTCATGAAGAGACTGTCCTGATCATCCGGGTCAAGCTAGTCACTGGGTCCTTTCCAGCGGGGTCAGAGATGTATAAGAGGAAGAGGCATAAGTCAAGGTGTGAGGCTGTCATAGAACCTCCTCCTACTTCCAAAGCATAAAGCTCTGCTTCAACTTTGACTTTATCCCAGAGATCTGTCAGACATCTGGCCCCGTCACTGAAGATACTGAATTTGTGCTGAGTTGTAGCAGCATCAGAAATGAATACCACCCCCAGAAAGCAGAGCACCAGCGACCTTCTCCCCTCACCCCATCCCCTCCTCCCACCCCTCGTTCCCGCTTTCCCCAGGGTCCTGTCACTTGCACCTTAAGAAGTGGAGAAAATAACTGGACTTCTTTGAAAGCAAAGCCCCATGCGGGCTCATTTGGGCAGTGGCGTCGAGAGCAGTGAGGGCAGTTCTGAGACAGGAACTGACATCAGCAATCCACTCAACAGCTGAGATGGGATGGTCTGAGGAGAAAAGCAGGCCTCTCGGAAGGAGGTGGGCCTGAGGCCAGAAAACACCCTAGGCCTCAGAAGCCTGCATCCTCATCTGATCAGCTATGCGACCTCAGGGATATCGCTTTATCCTCCCCATCAGTTTCCTACTCAGAAAACGAGGAAGAACATCCTGACCCGCCTTTCTCTGAACAGCTCTGGGATCAGATAGAAAATACAGGTGAAGTTATCTAAGACACCCTTCATTTCCGTCTGACTGCAAGGAAGAGCTAGAGGAACAATAGACCAACTTCTACTCTGGACTCCTCTATGAACTAACCTGCTGTGTGACTCACATCCCACCATGGGGCCTATCTCTTCATCTGTGAAAGAAGGGGAAGGGTCACGTGAATTCTGAGGCCTCTTCCAGCTTTCACCAGGAACACAATTTTGGTTTCAGCCTAGCACCCTACTGCCCCCTCCCGGAACTTTCAGTAACTACACTAACCTTCTCCAAGGTCTCTCCCAAGATTTGAACCAAATGACCCCCCCCACCCTAATCACCAGGAGTGCCAGCACAGGCTCAGGGCCAAAGAATCAAATGCCAAGCAGCAGCTTGGCTCTGACTCAGAACTAGCCAAAAAAACAGTGCTTCCCAGCCCTCACTGGCTCCCTTGCTCTCCTCTACTGGAGAGCAGTAAGCGCATTCTGTACCCACAACAGGCCAATCCTGGCCAGGCCCTGACAGGGCAGTACTGGTCCCTCCTACCTGGAATAAGGCCCTCCCTTCCCTCTCCCTTCCTCTCCCCAGCACACAACACTACACTCTACCTGGGAAGAAGAGATACGGGCAGGTGGAGGGCTGAGTCACATGAAGAAAAAGAATCCCTTTCAACTAGCAAATCTGTTTAGTAAAGACAACTTCATTCATACAAAAGGGCAAGTTTGCCACAATCTGAGGCTGGGGGCACTGAAGCACTCAGCACTCTCCCGCTGCCTGGAAAAGACCCGGGTTGCCCGTCCACCACCCCGCTGAGGGAAGTAAAAACTGAAGTATCACTGCCACCGCTGCCCCAGAGGGACCACATCACAGAGGCCCCCTACACACGCTGCCCTCGTTCTCCGGGCAAAGGGCCATCCTTCGGCCGGCCCTTCACTGCCTTTGAAACAGCTGCTTGGGCAGGGGTGACGTGGTCAATAGGTCAGGGGCAGAGCTGAATCATCTTTGGTGCAGACATCCCCCCCACCCCCCACACCAGGCCATGCAATGGCAATCTGAAGGAGGTCTGAAGGTGGCACTGCCTCTGTGGGCTGACGCCCCAGGATCTAAGAGACACCAGAACTGCAAAGACTGAATCACTGATCAATTTGCCCAGGTCCACCCATACAAGCTAAGAGGAGGCCCACTGAGAAATGGCTAAAACTGTAAGAAAATAAACAGTGGGTTAATAAACAGCAGAAAGGGGAGGCAATGAGGTGTTCAGTAAATGGGTCCCTTGGAGGACCAAGGACAGCACTAAGTGGGAAGAGACCCTGGGCTGGAAGCCGGGCCTTCTCGACTTCCATGTGGGGCCTACGTCAACTCCCGCCACCCTTGCAGCAGCTAGCACGGGCCAGCGTGGATGGCACTCCTCAGCTCCAAAAAGGCTTCTGAGGCTCTGGATAGGTCCAGCCTGAGCAGACCAAGGAAGGAGAAGCTTCTCAAACCATAGCAGGGCCCTTTCTGCTGTCGTCCACTTGCCCCAACCCTTTGGATAGTGCCCCCAGCAGACACACACACACTTGCTCCACCCTCCACACACCGCGACTGAGGGGTCTAGGGAAGGTGGCACATGGCCCTGACCCGCCAACACCTCAGTCTGCAGGGACTTGGGCTCTCCTGGGCAAACAGATTGGACAACACGAGGACGTTCCCTCTAAGAGTTCCCACAAACACCCTTTAGCAAACCCTTGGCAGTACCCAAAAAAAGGAAGGGGTCTGTGGGAGAGGCACGAGGGAAGAGAACAAGGAATTTCATAAAAATTCTAAGTAAAATTACCAATAAAACTGCGAAATGAGCACAGGTTCCAGAGCATTGAGCTCCATCCTCTCCAGTCCCACCCCCTCCACCCCCCAACTTCCTCTCTGGAGCAGCCAGAACCGAAGACAAAATTTAGTCTTTGATGAGGTTCCAAGTTCCATGCAGTCAAGGAGGAGAGGAGATGGAAGCGGACAGTTCTGTCTCTTTGTTTCAAAAATAGATTCCGGTTGAGTTATTGCTTGTCCTCCCGCAGGGTAGGCGGCTTGCGCTCAGTGAGCGAGAGCCGCAGACTCCAGGGCCCGAGCTTTCTTCCGCCTCTTCAGAAGCAGAGGATTAGATGCATCTTCTATCTTCTTTATCTTAATCTGCTCATAGTCAACACGCATTGTGGCCAAGGCACTGGTCATCTCCTCCTGAGGTTTGGGGAAAGGTGCCGAGAGGGACAGAAGGGACAGGAAAGCTGAGTCAGGACAAGCACCACAGGGGTGGGAGCAGAGAGAGAAGGGACACAGTTGCCAGTCATAGAGCTGAGCGGCAGCTGCCACCCCCCAAAGTCCTGCAAACGCCCACAGGTAGCAGAAGAGCAGCCAACAAGGAGTCAGGAGACCTGGGCTGCAGTTTGCCCAGCTAATCACCAACTGCCTGACCCTGAACAGGTCACTCCCTTCTCTGGACTTCAGTACACTCATCTGCAAAATGAGATGATGGACACAAACAGCCTTCAGGTTCCCCTGGAAACCCAAGGGTTGGGGAGGGTTAGTATAGAAAAGCCACAGCTGAGTGTAGATGGAACATAAACCCTCTCTCCACAGAGAAAAGCTGCTCCTTTGTATCAGGTGCATTCCCTCAAATGAGAAGATGCAACCAAACTCCCCCCAACCACTCAAACCCAGGTGCCTGAGCCTTTGGACCAGTGGTTCCCCTCACCTTGACATCCTCCCACCGTTCCTTGTCCTCCTTCAGGACCCGGCTGGTGTGCAGTGGGGTTTGAGGGACCTTCATTGATTGCTGTGGGAGAGAAAAGGGTCCAAGTAACAGCATGGGGCTGGACAGCATCCTGGCTAAGCCCTCATCCCAAAGGTCAGTCCCCATGGCCCCGGGTCTCTCCAGCCTGCCAGGCTTACCATGATCCAGGGGTGGTTCATAAACTCTGTGATGGTCATTCTTTGAGTGGGCTCTGTTTTCAGCAGGTTCCGGATGAGCATCTTCACTGTGGGGACGGGGCAAGGGATAGAGACAGCTCGGGGTCACGCTCCCTCTCTCCTCCCTCCCTGGAGTTGTCTTTCAGGGAGAACTCAGATTCGCAGGGAGGCTTGATAGAGGCAGGTGCCCAAGAAGCTAGGCCAGAGGACTACCAGGCCGCACTAACTAACGTGCCTGCACAGCCCCACCCCAGAGACACCGTCACACTGGCAGCATGCCAGGCCCAAAGTGACGTGCACAGCTGCACGCACACAGCGGGCACTTTACCTTCTTCTGATACTTCCGACCACTCCGGGTTGGGGAATTCATATTGGCCCATTCGGATGCGACTCTTCATGCCCGGAGAGATGGCGAGGCCATGATTGGAATAGAAGGGGGGATACCCACACAGCCTGAGTCAAGAGGAAGCAGGAAAAGAGGGGGGAAGCCGGTGTTATTTAGGGGCCCCACACCAGGAATAGCATGAGAAATACACTCCTTCTTGTAAAAGTCACAGAGAAATCGGGACTCACTGATTTCAAGCACAGAACACAAAGTCAAGGACAGGAACCCAGCACACCAAGTATCTAAACCACATGTGTTCCTGCCCACTAGCAAATTCACAGCCAGCACTTGGCTATCAGAATCCGCTGAGCACTGAGAGAAGAGAACATGCAGGGGATTCCCAGGGAATGTCCCACCCAGAAGGGGGAATGCTGACCTATGCCTCTTCCTCCCTCCTGGAGAGACAAAGGCCTCTGTCAGCCCAGTCTAGCCACCGCCCCCCCCCCCCCGGTACCCGCCCCTCAACACTCACAGGATGTACATGATGACGCCCAAGGACCACATGTCACAGGACTTGTCATACTTCTCGGGGCCCAGCACTTCTGGAGCTGCAAAGCGAAGGTCGACATGGGCGGTCTGGCCCTCAAGAGCACTGTGCTTCCCCACGCCCCTTCCCAGGCCATCGCCTGTCATCAACGGGTGCAGCTGGGGGCAGTAGGGGGACAGGCCTCAGTCAGTCTAGGATGCAGAGAGGAAAGCAGAGGACCCTGCTCCAAGAGGAGCCCTGGGTCAAAATGATAAAATAATTCCTGAACTGCCAGGACCTTTCAGGCCCACGCTGCCCATTTACTTTGCCAAACACATTTGGGGAGCACATCTTCAGTGATGGTGGGCAGCTAAAGCTCCAGAACCACAGTTAAGTCCCAGGCCCCATTGGGAACATAACAGCAACACTTGCTCTTTTCAGCGGACATGCACATGGGCACAAGATCCTGCCCCAATCCCAGAGGCCTCCCATCCCTTAAGGCCTCATGCCTGCCAATGACCAGCCTAACATCAGGCCATGTCACAGAACTAGGCCAGAGGACACACCTTCTCTAGGCCTGTGGCTCCCAGCCCCAGAGAGGAGAGTATGAGCAACGCTGTGGGGAGCTGCAAGCTCCCCTGGTCGCCCATGAACTTACCCACGTAGTATGGTGTGTAACAAGGAGTGGTCAGGGAATTGTGGCTGGTGGTTTCCTTGGCAAAGCCAAAATCGGTGAGTTTCAAAATGGCATTGGGTCTTTTGGACGTGTATAAGAGATTCTCGGGCTATAAAAAAGAATGATGGCCACAGAACTGAGGCTACTCAAGGGGAGGGAAATTGGAGAGGGAAACAAGAGGGATAGGGGCCAGTGGTCTAGGGTAAAGGACTATGGGTACTTCGGTGGTGGGTGCTACAGGTGTGGCATGGTGACAGCCGCCTGAGAAGGTGTGAAACTCTTCCCCTAAAGCACACAGCATTATAAACCTACATAAGCTGGAAGGGTCTATCAGAAGCAAAAGAATAATGATCCCCCTTCCTTCCTCCATTCAGCAGCCCATCTGTCTCGCCCTAGTGGTCTGCACACCACGAAGATATCATCTGTAGAGCAGGCCCCACCTCCGGGAGTGAACAATGTGCTTGGGAGATAAGGGGCTGATGCAGACAGTAAGCAATAGACACCACTGTGACACAGCAAATGTGGGTGTCGCCTGGGGAGGTCAGCTGGGTTGAGCAGTCATAGGGGCCTTCACTACTGGGTCTGAAGATTTGTCAGAGAGGGCAGGCTCCCCTCCCTGAGGTGACTACCACCCAGCCCACCCACCATGGGCACTGAAGCACCTCAGCTGGGGGTAATGAACAGCTAGTACCTTGACATCCCGATGAGCAATGTTGATGGAGTGCAAGTACTGTATGGCCTCACCAATGCTCTTCATGATTTCTGATGCTTCTGTAGAGGAGAAAGGAAGTCACATGATGTGTTGCTGGATTTGAAAACCTAATACACCAATCCCCCTATGCAGCCTCCATCCACTACCCACCCCAAAACCTGAGGAGCAAGCTGCTTCCCTGGCTCAACCAAGGATGATGGCTCCTACCAGTGACAGGAGGTAGTGCAGGCCTCAGCCTCCTTTTTAAGATAAGGCCCCATTCGGAGACCCTGCCGCCCACCCACACTCCACCTGTCCCTGCTACAGACCCTTTCTACCTCTTTCTGTGAATGCTTGGTCTCCTCGGTCCTGGATGCGACTAAAGAGTTCTCCACCATCCAAACTGAAACAAGGCCACGGTTAGATGTGCAGGCACCACCACCTACCGCCACACTCCACTGCCCCCAAAGAAATCATTCTTCTACATTCTAAGCTGCAGGTTGTGGGTGTGGCCTCAGAGGGTGGAGGGCTGCTTACCACTCCATGACAATTAGCAGGCACTTTCTGCCAGCATACAGGTTCTCGTAGACGTCCACGATGCGCACGATGTGTGGGCACTGTGAGGCCCGCCAGTGCAGCTCCACCTCACGCCGCGCCTTGGGGCAGTCCTGCAGCATCTGTAAGCAAGGTCTCCTAAAGGGCTGCCCTGCAGCCCTGGTCGGCGCAGACCACCCCCAGACCAGCACCAACACCCCTTCCTGCCGGTCCCCAACCTGCCTTGGCACCCACCCGAGTGTCCCTTCCTCCAGACCCCTGGCACGGAATGCAGGCGCCCCAGAAGACAAGCAACATGGCCCCCTTGGGGCCTCGACAGCAACACTGAATGCTGGGGCCAGTCTTTCTAACTAGGCTCTTCCCTGGTTGAGGGCATGATGTCTAACTATTGTAGGAAGCAGGCATCACTGGGCATTGGAAGATGGGAACAGGAGGGAAAAACAGACTGACAGAAATCAACACAGTAACAAAAAGGGCCTAGAGAGAAGGGAAACTCCAAAATCAGTAGGATAAGTAAGCTCCAAGAATCCCAAACCTTAACAGACCAATTCCTCCTACCCTCAGCTATTTCACTCAGCCGATGGCCTCAGGAGTCAGCCAGATGCCCTGAGAATGCAGCTCTCCTTGGGTCTGCAAACTTATTGGCCAAGCTTTGTTCCTGCCCCCTCTTGTCCCTGACCAAGGGGCCGGGGCATGAAAGGAGGCAAGGAGGATCCTCACCAACCTAAGGGCTGAATTTGACTAGCCCAAGTCAGTCTCATCATTTGCAGACTCTTTACTAAGACCCAACACAGACAAAGATTTTGTAGCTCTGCTCGGAGGCCTCCTGAAGAGAGCACCTAGGATGCACATCTGTTCTGCTAGTACCAGGGTTGTGCCAGGAATGTCAGGTCCCTGAGGGGCACGGGAGGAGTGCCTAGGAGGACAAACAAATGCACCAAGGGGGCGGGGAGTAGGGAGGGGGAGGGGGAACAGCTACCGGGGTTCCTGGGGTATCGCTAAATGATTGCGATGACTTGTTGGCAAGACGATAAGCTTGTCCTTTCTTTGCTTTCCAAAACTTTATTCTCAGAGCCAAAAGTATCCTCACACACCCCTTCATAGAATGGTGATAAATCTGTTCTAAGGATGAAATGAAATGACTCCGCACACATCTAGCAGGGTGACCAGCATGTACCCAGCGATGGCTGCCATCGTTGCTCCTGGGTGAGCAGGCAGGGCAAGTCACAGCCCAAGTGCCAAGGTTGTCAGAGGACCTCAAAACATTTACCATTGCCACAAGAAATCAAGGGTAGTCCTTAGACCAATACGCTACAACATGGCATCAATAAAAACATAGTGAAGAAAGTAAGATTAACCCTATACAGTACATACTCCAACTGTGTCGGGAAACGAGAGGGCTCAGTGTGAGGGAGACCATCGAGCTGATACAGCAGTAAAGAGGCAAAAAGGAAGGTCTCCAGGCAGGGAAATGCAGCAGTGGCACAGACTGAGGAGAGGAGCTGGAGTGGACAGGTAAGCGGCAGG
This sequence comes from Uropsilus gracilis, assembly GCA_004024945.1. Taxonomy (NCBI): domain Eukaryota; kingdom Metazoa; phylum Chordata; class Mammalia; order Eulipotyphla; family Talpidae; genus Uropsilus; species Uropsilus gracilis. The sequence continues at coordinate 26,976 of PVHY01001024.1, read as the reverse complement.
GAGGGTTAAGGGACCAGCCAAAAAGTGGGTGAAGCTTGGGTAAGATTTTTTGGCCAAGACAAACCAGACGCAGAAGGCATGAAAGATAAAGTCGGGAGAAAATACAACTGGCATGCATTTGTGCTATCACCTATGATACACTGGGGCTCTGCTAATTGCACAACTGCTTCTTTACAGATTGAGAAAATGGCTCACGTAAGTCGTACATTCAAGCCCAGGTCCTGGGGAAAGGCAGGCCAGGGCTGGAAGCCAGGCCTGGCAACGTGCAAGCCTTCCCACTGCACCACGCAGCTTCGAAAGGAGGGTGGTGACTACAACCTACCAGTCTCAGACTGTCAACTGCAAAGTGATTTTGCAATCCCCAAAGAGGAGGTGCTTCACTAATTCAGAACACAGGAGCAGGCAGGTCAGGTACCCATGTGCTTATACTGCCACCTCGTGGCCATCTTAGGTCACCGCACAGTTCCTCACTTGAATGCACCAAGGGAAAGGCTTCTTCCCTTTCCCAAGTACTAGAAGGAACAGGCCGGCACAGGCTGATTTAATTTGCATGTAATTCAATTCAACAGTCATTTATTGGCCTTCTGCCTTGGGTCACAATTCAGCTGACTATCAAGAGTAAATGAAAGTCCCAATCTGAAAGAATTCAGGCTGGAAGGACTGAGGGAGCACAAGAAGCAGCAGACACACAGAAGATACTTATTCCCCAGTGAGCTAACATGCTGTAAGGCATGTAAGTTCAAAGGGTTCGGAAGCAAAAGTTCTCAGAGCAACCACGGGAAAGACCTTTATTACCCCCTACTTAGGAGCTATGCCGCAGAGAGGGAGAATCCACGTTGACAAACTGACACAGAAGCAACAAAGAGGAGGTCATGGATTCACACTTAAGACAGTTGGGCCAAATCTGGAATTTGTCAATTTCTGGTAGCAAAACCTTGGAGAGGTCATTACCTTTCTAAGTCTGTGGGACATTTAGAAGCTAGTGGGAACCAATCACTGTACAAAACTGAACAACAACGAAGCAAGAAAATAAAAAATTTTAATTTCCAAAAAATTTTAATAACTTAAAATGTTAGTGGGGATAATAGCTACATGCCCCTCCCTCAGAGAGCAACTGTAAGATTCTAATAAATAACACCTTTAAGAGTGCTTAGTGAGGAAAAAGGCACCCATCACTATAAATCATCAGCTCAACAGTCATAACACAGGCCCCGGGCACCACCAAGCAAAGGCTGGAGCACACACATAACTGATAAGCATCACCAGCAGCACCCAGCTGGCTGAATCTGCAGCCCAGTGACCATACCTGGGAACCAGATTCGTGTTTTAACAAGCCAAGCTGTGTTAAGGATGCACCCCCCAAAGCCAAGTGCATGCCTCTCTGCCCCTCTAAACTCAAGGCAGGCACCCAAGGTTCTGTTCGCTCTGTCTCAGACACAAAGTACGCGCACTGGACAACACAGAATGTGCAAAGAGGAAACACAGGTTAACATTCAACCTCCGGCTATTTTTATGTGAGTTGATTCTGTGCAATTTATAATCAATAAGATGATGTTTTGGGTGTCCACTGGGAAGTGGATTCCTAAGTGTCAATTACAGTATTAGTCACCATCATCCTTGCTGTCAGTAGTTGGGCCCTATTTTTTTCTTTTCAGTATAAATCCTATTCAGTAGTTCATGCTTATTCATGAGAAAGTATCTGACAGTAAGTAAAAACACAAGTAACAGCTCTATGTATAGTCGCTCCAAGCATGTATGGCTACACCCATGTGTGTATATACACATACAGACTGTGTATGTGCATACATAGCACATCAGAGTAAATTCATTCATACCCAGAAAAATGTTAACATATGAGAGAATAATGGGTTAATTTTCTTTACAATATTTTTATTATAGATGATTATAAGTAACATGTATTATTACTTAAAAAGGCAGAGAAGATTGTTAGGTCTCAGATTTTATTCAGAAGCTGCCATTCACATCTCCTACAGGGAGCTTTCCAGCTGGCAGTCACACGCTCAGCCTCCCCTGTCTGTGGACCGGGATCATGCTCACTCAGAAACCTGAGCAAGAAAGTAGCACATGTCAATAAGGCGAGCTTCTGAGGCTGGAGTGGGGGAAAAGGAGGCAGGGTAAGACAGGGAAATGATAAGGAGGACATAGGACGACTATTCAATCATGCTCTCTTCTACTCCAGCTCCACTCATCCCTGATTTATTCCTCAACCAGGAGTGGGGCATTTGCATCTGGCCTGAAGGTCTTTACACCTTTCCTTTCAGTCTGAAACCTAGGGATCTGCCACCACACATACACCTACATTAGTTTAAAAAGGTGGTATCAGTAGGTCACACGGCTATAGAACCAGACACCATCCTTACATCATTTATCCTGCCAGGTTTCTCCACTCCACCCCAACCCCAGAGGTCAATCCCCGGATGTGGAATCAAGGAAAGAAGTAGGGAGAGACACATGGCACCTGTGTGGAGCCCACTTCTCAGAGTGCTATCTCTTAGGAAAAACCTGCAGGTCCAGAATGTCCACATACTGGGTCAGGGGCACTGAGTTGAACAGAGAATGTAATTAGCAAGACTTGTGTGTCCTCCATCCCCAATTAAACCTACATTCTGGTGCAGGGGGTGCTCAATGAGTAAGCTAAAAACATTTATTTAATTATATTTGGAAAAGTAAAGGCACTAAATAAATGCCACAAAAACAGTGGGGAGGGGGGTTGTCATCCCCCACCCCAAAGTGACAGACAACGGCTGAAAGGCTGGTAAGCTATACCACACTTCTCTTTTCATCTAAGCCAGCTCATGAAATAAGAGATGACAGGTAAGTCTTTGCTGAAATGATGGTTTTCTTCTACATCTATGACAAAGAATGTGTCCCCATTCTAGAATCTCTGCAAAGCTCACTGAGTAGTGATTTATGATCTTCATGTTCCCTAGAAAATGATTTAAACAAATCTAACAATTTTTTTAAATTTTAGAAGGTAGTCCAAATAAAGATACAGGAAGTACTGTGGTGAGGTGCCCCCTCTGTTGATACAGACACCCCTAACATTTTATTGGGAAGTAAAGGCAATTCTCTATTTTATCAACAATCCAATATGAAAGTGGCTATGGAGTAACAGACAGTTCAAAGGAAAACACAGATGGCCAGATGAAAGATGCCACATAATTAAGAGAAATGTTTTTAAAAATAAAAAATTAATTTCACTAGAATGGCAAACTTTTTTGTTGTTGCTGATGTTGTTGTTGTTTGGTTTTGTTTTGTTTGAGACTAAGTCTTGCTATTTTGCCCTGGACTGTAGTCCTAATCCCACAGACTCAAGTGATCCTCAGCCTCAGCCTCCCAGGGTAGCTTGGAATACAGATGCGCGCTACCACACCCAGCTGTTTTTTGAGACTAGGTCTCACTATGCTGCCCAGGGTCAGGGTCGTCTTGAACCCGTGAACCCAAATGATTCCTAGCCTCAGCCTCCCGATGCTGGGATTCAAGGCGCGCGCCACCACGCCTAGCCAAACTATTTTAAATGTTTGACTGAGTCAAAACATAACTCCTGAATGTAGGCAAAGATTTGGGAGTAAAAGGCACACACTTGGTAGGGATTTTAACTAGTGTATTTTGGAAAAATGTGGCCATATATATCAAAACTATGAAGACTCATAGTGCCAGGCAGGCAGGAGAGATGCTTCTCCCAGCGTAGAAATTGTACTGATTCCTTTTTTTTTCTTAATTTATTTATTTTTTTATATATGTGTTTCACATCTTTGTAATCCCTGGGGACAACCCACCACCTTCCCTCCCTGACCACTCCCTTCCATCTCCACCCCTCCTAACCCCCTCACATACTCATCCCTTTTATGGAATTTTTATGTACATGTCTATGGCCTAAATTGTCAACCGGAATAAATTTTATAATACATACATACATACATACATACATACATACATACATACATACATACATACATACAAACAAACAACAAAAAACTATGAAGACTCAAACCCTGGGCTCAGGAATTAGTCAATAGAAAATCATTCCACAAATACATCCTGAAGCATTTTAATGGCAAACACTGTTACAAACCTAATTTTACCACCAAGAGTTGATCAGAGAAACGACGGCACACCCCGGTGAGGGGCAAGGAGGCAGCCGCCACCAGGGGGCAGCAGTCGGCACAACAAACTTGGGGAAGAAGGCTTGAGGCCAGTCCAGCGTTAATGTTCTGATTTCTTTTAACGGAACTGCATTCACATTACTTAGTAGACTTTTAAAGTATATTCATAAAGATAAGAAGCAAACAAACAAACCAAAATGTTAATACTTGCTTAATTATATATAAATGGTGATGACACTGTGAGTGACATGTCTTCTTTTGCATGCTTTTTTAATTTTTGAAAACAAACAATGAACAGAAAGTATAATGTGACCATGAGCCCATTTAGGTGATTTCATTTTTGTCTTGTTTTGTTTTAACTGAGGTGATATCTGGATACCCCCAGCAGGCATTAGCAGTGTAGTGTACCCACCACCAAATCACCCACAGTTACCACCACAGGCAATGGTGCTTCCTTCCCTTCCCCTGCCCCCCACCTCTCCTCCCTGCTCAGTGGGTTTTTAAGGCAAAAGGGAGAATGCATATTGACTTGCAGATGCCTGCCTGCATTTTTTGTCGGCAGAATTTAGCCCTCTACTAGGGAATGGATATTGGAGAGGAGCCTGTACTGCTCTTTTTTGTTTTCATATCCTTTTCATACTGTATCTTTTTGTATTTCTTTTCAACTATGTTGAGGGGTTTAGAATCTGAGTTACAGTAAACATCAGGTGATGTTTTTGATGCTTGGACTGAGGCAATGATGGTTAACATGCACCCCAAATGAAAGCCGGCCTTCCTGCTAGAGAATGAGGTGAGTGGAGATGGAATCCCACCCTGGCCACAGGAAGGAGAAGGATCTGGTGTGACTGAGTATGAGGGGTAACCCAGTTAAAGACTCGCATATTCCTGGAAAATGTAACTAAATTATGATAAAACACAGTCTGAGGTGCCAAGCTGCCACTGTTAACTATATCTGACTTATATGGAAAAAGACACCACACACACAGCAGGGATATCAACCACTCAAGTACTGGGTAGGGAACTGAAAGACAGGAGGACACAGATATTTTTGTGCAGATGACTGTAACTTTGAGAGAGAAAGAAGAATTTTCATTTAGACCACACCGCACATGTGTCAGGTGCACTTTATGCAGGGAGAGAAAGCATGTTGTATTTAAGCCTCAGAAACAATCCTCTAGAACAGGGTCAACTACTGACTCCACTTAGAGGTGTGCTAACCAAGGTCCAGTGAAATGACCTACAGGGTCCTGGGGCCAGGAAGGGATTGAGCCAAGATTCAGACCCACTGTGGAGTCTAACCTCAAGGTTCTTTTTCTCACTACAAAGGATGCCTGGCAAACCAACCCTGAGCTTCCAATAATAGCTTACTGCTGACCTGTCTCCTTCATCCCGCATGTCTTCCCTGCTGCTGTGCTCACAGGTCTGCCCCACTTACTTCTCTGCATTCAGCAGACCTAGGACAGAGCTTAGTGCAGAAAAGCCCCGATGCATGCTTGGGATTAAGTGGGCAGACTGGCTAGCAGACTAACTTCATAAACCTGGCCCGCAGCAAGATGCCAGACCTTCTTTGAGGATATAAGGTACTTGGTGGTAGAGAGGAAACACACTAAACTCTCCAAGTTGGCTTTAGGCTAAAATCTGCGGGAGAATGCCGTTTGTAGTGTCCAGATATGACCCACAGAACTGGACAATTATCAAAAGAAATTAAGACAGAAGGAAGTCAGGAACATTACTTCTAGCTGAAGCAGCCACATTAATTTGACCCAGTACAACTGACAAAGGAAACTTAAATTTTTAATTAGAAATGATAAATGCCATCTCATCTTCATTGCCCCAATTTAATGAAAAGAGTCATGGCAGGCACATTAACTAACAGATCCTATGGGAGATGGTAGAAGTTGGAAAGTGTAAGAGAAGGATCCCATAAAGGGGCTGTCCACATACACACAAGCACAGACAGCCCTGATAATATGACAATTCCACACAACTAATACCAAAGAACAGTGGGATGAGGAAAGAAGGAAAATGAACCAGAGGTAATTATGTTGCTAACACATAGGCGACCACGTGTCATGGGCAGAAGATAAAAAACTGTTCTTTCCTACAAGCCAAACTGGCCTAGACTTAAGTCAGAGCTTGTCACCTACTCTAATCACAAGGACATCTAAGAGACAGTGATGTCTTTTTCTGCTAAATTCTTCTCATGCCTTACCTGTTCACATCTCACACAGCTGAAGATGCAAGTAGAGAAACTACTAACCTCAACTCAATTATGACCAGAAACTGAAGTCTAGTGAATTATGCTTAAAAAAAAAAAAAAAAAAAAAAAAATCCCTTACCTAGCTAAAACAATAGAAGGGAAGAAAAAGATAAGGACAAAAACAACGGTCTAGCCTCAAATTCAAGAAAATCAGTATTTAGAGGTAAGACAAAAAAAAGTAGTATAAATACAGATCCCAAAAAGAAACGCAGCTTCTGAGATATGATTTGATCTCTAACAAGTGGATTCTGAGAGGTGAGGTCTTTGGGCAGATATTAAAGGATATGTCCAAAGACACAAACAACTGCCCACAACCCAAGACAAACCAAGTGAGTGGGCCAGGCTCGTAAGACAAAATGAGCAGACCTGGTGACAATGTAAGCACTGCTGGGAAGTGCTGGAGCCACTGCCAAAGCTCTAAGGAGAGCCAAAGAGGAAGTGGCCCCAGAGGTGTTAATCCACAAAAATGACAGTTTATCTCCAATATGTGCCATCTTTCTACCAAGGAGATGCTCTGCAGACTGGAATAAGCTCAATGTGTGTGCGCGCGCACACACACGACGAAGGCGTGACTATGGCCACTTAGGAGCCATGAAGAGGCTAAGACAGGTGAACTCTCTGCTTCCTGGCAGCACATTCCCTCAGCATCCACTATGCTCCAGGCTTTAGAATAAATGCTTGCAACTCTAGTACATAGTCTAGACAAGAAAATGAGGGCTGAGAAAGAAAAACAGTAGATAAACAGAACTGTTAGTAAAACAGGACAACTGGAAAGCATAGAAGAAACTAGTAAGGCTTGTTTGTTTGCGTAAAGAAAAAGAGGGAAAATAATGGACTGGTTACTTTACATCTGTCGCTGGCAAAGTTCTATAAAGCTCATGAACTGAACCATCACAACCTGCTCTGGGTTGCCTACAAACTCATCTCATTGCTGCGTCTAACAGGATTACTAAGAAATAGACCAAGGAATGCCAGAGAGAGAGAGAACCTTGACTTTTATAAGGAATGTGGAACAGAGATTCCCACCAGGCCTTTGGGATGGCAAAGAAAGAGGTAAGACAGCAAAGTATTTAGGGAGGATTTGTGATTTATAAATGACCGGTGAGAAGGTAAGAAAGTGGATCTAGGCGCATTTGCCAAACACCAAACCTAACTCACTGCTCCCTCAGACCTGTTCCTAGGTTCTATAGGAAAGAGAGATGTAGGAAAGTGACAGTGTGACAATGACAAGTGACAATGACATCACCATCTATTCCTAACATCACCATCTATTCCAGCTCCCAGGTATGAATCTTGTCATTCTCAATGTCTCTCCCTCCCTCATCCGCACAATCAATCCAGTTTTGCCTTTGTAAAGATCACCCAAATCCGTCTTCCTTTTCCCAGTCTTCCTGTCGCTTAGTCTACCTTTTTTCTTATATGCCTTTCTTTTTCTTTTCTTTTTTTTTTTCCTTATATACCTTTCTAACTGACATCCACAGGTAAACTTAACCTGCCCCAATAAGCCTTTGTCAACTCCTTGAAAGACAAATCTGACCAGGATATTTTCTTCCTTCAACATCTCCACTGGAAAAAAGGATAAAATCTAAATTTCTTAACTTGGTCTCCCCCAGTTCCAACCTGCACTGCCTGTGTGTCCTCACTTCTCAGTGCCTCCTCTCTACTTAGACAGTAGACCGCATACCATGCCTAGTCATGACACCCCTGTCCCCCTTCAAGCTCCAGTGCATTAAATCTTAACCCTTAGGCAGTCGGTCCCTCTTTCCTCTCTACTCCCACATGACTCTGTCAAACTCTCAACTCAGCAATCACCAGCATTATTTGCAGAACTATCTGTCCTAGAGATCTGGAGCTCACTGAGAAAGGCTGGGACCAAGTCTTCATCACCTTTTGTCTCCAAATCCTCAGCCCAACATGTGCCATTATGATGTATTCAATAAATCTTTGTTCAATGACTAAACCAGAGACACCTCTAGTGACAACCCATGGAACACTCTCTCTAGCTTTACCTAATGTTTCATCAACAAGTTGACTAAAGAAATGGCAGGTAGTAAGTCAGCCAAACATACATGATGAAAAAAAAATGAGCATATAAAACATTTTTAAAAGTTTACAATAGGTAAATATATGCCAAAGCCGATGCAAAAAAAAATCATGTTATGGTCCAAAAAATCATTTGCATACATGTGATGAGAGAGACATTCTCAGGCTAGAACCTTCTAACATGAAGGAGAGCAAGGGCTCTGAAGTAGGGTCACCGGTGACCCCAGTACCTTCACTTAGGAGCCATGGGATCCTGGACAGGCTCCCAGCCTTCTTAGACATCCAGTAACCTTCAGGGTTAATACAGGGGTAATTATCCACCTCATAACTAAAGGGGCAAAAAGCTACCTCAGAGGGTTCTTTAGTTAATTAAATAATGCATTTGCAATTAGAATTGCTCCTAGCTTAATAAGCTCTACTAATATTTGTGGATCTTGATGTTATTGTTAAAAGTTACTTTCAAGAGAAAGGAAGCTATGAAGCACTGTGGTTTTACAAGCAATGCCATGAAATCAAACATCCCAAATCCAAACACTAGTTCTCAAATTTGCAGCTGCTGCCTTAAGCAGCTATTTCACTTTCCAATCTTCACTGTTTTTAATCCATTAAAAATGGGGCTAATGATAGTGCGTGTTCAGAAATATTCACTTTAGCACTATTTCAAATGGGGAAAATAATGGAGATAAACTAAATGTCCATTAGTATAAAATTGGTTAATAATTTATAGACCATCCATACAGGTATAGAAAGTAGGAAGCGCTCATTTTTAAAAATTAGGTAGATGTACTAAAAACGTTCTCCAAAGAACATAATTTTTCATGGAAAAAAAGTTATAGATTGATTTTTATGTCTATTCCATTTTTGTAAAATACCTTGAAAAAAAGTAAAGTAAATGCTGTGTGTTGTGTGTGTGTGTGTGTGTGTGTATACCCTCATTTAAGTAAACAGTCTTTGGTTTGCACAATAAGGTAGAGCCAAATAACCATGCAAAGCAGTCCTAAATACCTATGGGGAAAGCATTAATTTTTCTATAACTTGAAGAAAGTTATATTAAAACATTAAAAATGCTATCAATTATAGAGAAATAAAAACTTTTACTACACAATTTAAAAAGTTAGAGAGACTGAGAATGAGCGTTTTATTTCTTTGTAAAAAAAACTTATCCTAAGTATTTTGAATAGTGCTTGCCTTCTCAATGTCTAATACATTATATAGAGTTAGTACATGACTCAAATTGTCATAGTCCTTTGTAGGTTTGGACCATTTCCAACATCTTATCATTTGTATGCCCATGTTGTAAAATACTTCCAAGACTCCGTCAACATAAGAGGAAGCGTCACTTCCTCTGGTACATCATTCTTTTTAATCACATCCATTCATGTGAATGGGCAGCTGCCCTCATCCCCCTGCCTGAGTAGACTCCTGAACAGCAGTTATATCAACATCCCCACAGTCACTATTTATTCTATAATTACATTATTTTCAGCTCACACTTCACTTCCAGCATTATCCCTTTTTCCCTTTTGCAGAAATTTCATCTTTGAAATTTCATCTTTGAAATCAGTTCCTTCTTTCAATTACTCATTTTTAGAATTGTTATCAACCTGAGGATTTTTTCCTCTGGAAACAACCCTGACTACTGAAGTATGGAGGAGAAGAAAGGGCTCAGGCACCAAATTAGGTAAAGGCCAGAAACACTGTTAATTCCTACAAAGCATAAAACAATGGCCGACATCAAAGAATTATCTGGTCCAAAAGGTGAATAGCCAAAGTTGATAAACATGGTTTTAAACTAAATAATTTTCATTAAGTTCCTTTGAATGGTTCCATTCTCACAGGGTGGTAGAAGTTAAATGTGATAATGGTAAACAGGGTACATGGGATAGAAGCCAGAGGTGCTGGAGGCACTACAAGACTCCAAACTGCTCAAATATTTAATGTAGCTTGAGCCTTGTGGTATTTTTACAAACACTAACTCATGATTTGATTGCCAAAAAGTTTACCTCACCTCCAGCTCACTGACAGATAAAGCACCTAGATCAAGACAGGCATCTATACCACAACACTCTGAATTCTCAGACTGTTACAGGTCAACCCCAATGGGAAACAGCCTGGGTATGAGTCTTCATACCTGAGCTTAAAAAAACTCTGAGCAAGACCCAAAGGCAGACACACACAGAAAAGTCAGTCAAAAGTTCATTCACAAGGGAAATGAAAAGATCATAGCCCAAAGGGTGAGAGATACACAGAGATTAGTTCACTACGGCATCCTACCAGGTAGCTGCCTAAGCTGGGACTGTGGGGGCACAGTGAGCAAAGTTGAAACCAAGTCCCCTCCAGCCCACATGTCCATCCTTTCCTATCAAGCACAGTTGGCTACTTAACTCCTCCCTTGTCTCCAACAGTCCCTTTCTAAGGGTTATGGCAGATCCATGCATGAGGGAAGCTGAGGTACTAGGTGCCTGGGACCTCCTGGCATGGAGGGAGAGAGCAGAATTCATTTAGGGCATACTGTTCCCCCAACAACACCACATGTAGAATCCAGTGCTCACTTTAGAGCAATATATTTGGAAAACAGTATTAAACTTCCAAATGACAAGGACATGAAAGATATAAGAGCCATGTCACATACAAAATGAGTCAATAAACTGGGACATTTAGCCTGAAGAAGAGAAAATAAGTAGTTGAGAGACTAGATGTGGTAAAAGCCCTAAAATTCTATAGGGCTGCGGCACAGAGGAGAGAGGGCTAAATTAAACTTGCACTCAAGTTTCCCAAGGGCTCACAAGGAGCTGTCCCACAATAGCAGGACCTATAATGTAGGAAGCCCCCATCCCTGGAGACCACAAAGGCTACACTGAGTAACAGCCTATGATGAGCAACAAGGCACTTTCTAACACAACAGTTCCCTCTCATCTGAGGGAACTTTCTCCACAGTTTCAGTTACCCCTGTCAACTATGAACTGAAAATAGCTACAAAAATATATTCTGAGAGAGGGAAAGAGTTGACACATAATTTTTACTACAACATAATGTTTTAAATGTTTGAACTTTAACTAAATTTACTTAAAATTATTAGCTAATACTTTAATCTCTTCTTGTGCCCAATTTGTAAATTAGGCTATCACAGTTACATGCAGATAGGAAAAAAAAACACAGAATACATAGGGTTTAACACTATCTCAGGTTCAGTCATCCACTGGGAGTCTAGGGACGCACCCCCCATCCTCCGCCAATCAGGGGGGACTACTGCACTCACATATTTTGGGGGGCCAAATATAGCAACGGAGCAGGGTGAGAGTCAGATAGGGACAAGAAGCAAGTCTCCTCTGACTTGCTTCCCAGGTGCTAATTCATGGGACATGAAAACATTATTTCCACAAAAAGATGTGCAAGGATGTTCATAGGAGCTTGACTCATTGCAGCAGAAACTGGAAATACTCCCAATATCTATGAACGGACTAGCTAAGTAGAGCCTCTCCACTCAAGAAGGATGACCAGCAACGCATGCAGCCATGTAAATATACCTTACAAGAAAGAGCCCATACTGATTATTTCACTTGCAGGTTGCTCCAGTACAGGCAAAACAGATGTACACTAAAAAACATCAAGAGCTGTGACTGCTGCAAGAGGCAGGCATGAAACCTACCTGGAAAGGACCATGAGGGAATCTATCAGGGCAATAAAATTGTGTTCTGTATCTTGACAGAGGTTTGGATGCACATATGGAAGCATTTATCAAAAATCAACAACAGATAGACTTAAAATTTGTACAGTCCAATATTACATAAATTTTACCACTAAAAGAATATAAAAACGTATGAATAAATGCCAAACTCTAATTTAAACGCCCAGGTACACCAATATGCCTAGGGTTAAAGATGTTTACGGTAGAAACTTAGAGCCAAAAGTTTGGGAACAAGTAGAATTAAACTGGCACTGATTTGCACTCCCTCTTTAGGATTAAATGTTAACTGCATTACACTCCCTAGATTCCTTCCTTGGGATCAACTTGAACAGGCTCCAACTGCAACCCTGGAAATGTAAGAACTGATTGAGTTACAGCCCTTATAGAACCCCCCTGCCAGGAAAGCCAGTCACAAAGACTGCTGCCTCAGGGACAAGCTGGAGGCAGAGATGGTAGAGACAGGAATGCAAGAAGGAAGCCAGAGGCAGAGGCATGGAGCAGTGTCACTACAGAGAACTGGCCCTTCTTTAAAAGTAACTCAGACTTTAGAAGTGATAGATTCCACAATAGGTGAAAATCCACAAAGGAATGCATTTCCCCAAAGAATATTATATAAGGGTACCCCTTGTTTTGGCAAAATGCAGATCTTGACCAAGATTACCCACCTGTGCATATGCAGGAGTCTTTTTTCTTTAAAAAAGTAAATAAATAAACCTATCCCTTTCAAAGTAGCTCAATACTCACCTGCATCTTTTTTAGACACTTTTCCTAATAAACCTGTCCTTTAAAATGCAGCCTATGTGTGTGCCTATGGAATGTCTTACCCTCCTTAATAACCTTCCTGCATGCCAGGGAAATTGCCAAAATCTTTCTCAGAGGGAGTCCAAGAGCTTACTACTCACTGAACCCCAACATCTACAACTTACTAAGAAATGCAGCCCCCAAATAGACAGGCAGGCAAAGAGAGAAGGACAGAGATATGAGGATGTGAGAAAACAACTAAAGTAACATGTTAATGGGTATATGGTGTTCAAGGTACCCTTCCTTCAAGTCTGCTATGTATTATGTGTCTGAAGAGCAACAGTCAGCAGGGAACATAAAGAAAAGAAGTGGTAACTGGTAAGTTACAAGGGGAAAAGCGTGCGTGGGGGGGGGGGAATCTGTTTCAGACAATGCAGGGCTTCTCAAGTGCAGAACTACTACAAAGGTTCCTTCTGACCTGGGGAGAGGCTATCATAGCCAAGATGACACACCCAGGATGATGCTGCTCAGACCTTTGCAGTAAGCTTCTGTACCTATGGGACCAGCTCCATTACTTTCCAACTCAGAGGTCTGGAACAAGCACCTGTCCTATTCTGGTCTCAGCACTCTACCAGGACACTAAAAGGAACAAGTTTTGAGGTTCCATAATGTGATTTTCACTCCTGACAGTGTATCAACGCATATCAATGCAAACCACATTTCTAAATGAAAGTCCAAGAATGCAGAGATGCAACGACATACAGTTTCAACTAGTTGCTGCCAGTGTGCCAAAGGCAAAAGGATAAGACACCTGTTTTATCAAGGTGTCCACAAAGAAAGGAACTGCAGACAACCAGTCCTCAACTGCCCACATGTAGATTGCTCACTTCATAGATAAGCCACAGGCAAACACTGAATCAAAGAGCAGGAGCATCTACCCCCCACCCCCCACCCCCCACAACATACAGCAGATTTCTGGGACACAGAACATTATGGAAGCCCAAGAGAATTAAAGAGATGTTTGCTGAAGGGAAAAAAAATTAGTGACATTTTGAAAGTCCAATTTTAAATATTTCAAAATTATCTACTACCGCCTTTCAGTCACATGGATAACAAATCTAATGGCATGCAAGACTGCTGGGTTTTCTCTACTCCATGGTACTCTACCGCAAGGATACACATTCTGGAGTTTACGGAGAGAAAGAAACCTCTTTCAGGAGCTGAATGACCTAGTTCTAGTCCCACTTCTACAGTTAACCTTCTGAGCACCAGTAGAAAAGTTACTTTTGGCCGGGCATGGTGGCGCGTGCCTGTAAGCAACAGCTTATAGAGTCGCAACGGGGTCTGGGGATCACAGTTCGAGTCCCACCTGGGGCAACACAGCGAGTGCTAGTCCCAAAAAATAGCTGGGTGTGGTGGCACGCGCCTGTCATCCCGCTACCTGGGCACCTGAGGCTGGGGATTGCTTGAGTCCATGGTACCCCGGGCAACGTGAGCCTGCAGTTTCACGGGCAAAAAATAATAAATAAAATAAAATAGCGAGGCCTAGTCTCAAAAAAGAAAAAGAAAAAGAGAAAAGAAAAGTTACTTTTGCACTCTCCTCTGTCAAATCGAAGACAGACTGACTCTACCTAAAGCCTAAGATTTCTGCCAATCTAATTCTTTGACATGATTCTCTCTTCCTGGGTAAAAAATTTGGCCTTAAAAATTGTTTATATTTTACATATACTATAGTCCTTTGTACAAGATCATCTTTGAAAGTCACAATCCAGATGGAACCTCATGATCCTCATTTTAGGCCCAGGAAGCAAAAGGTTTCTGACTACAGGTCTTAAGAGAGAAGAATATGTGTATATTTTCAAATAAAAGATTGTCACCTCTCAAATCAAATCACAAACTCTTTGCTGAAATATCCTGCTAGCTATCCTCCTTGTTGGGGAGGAAGAGGGGACAGCTGTTTAGAGATCAGGACTCAGAAATAGAAGCCTAGAGTGCCTGCAGGCAAGGGCAATCCCGCTCCTGCCCCAGAATAGCTGCGGTCAGTCACCAAGGGGAAATCTAGGGTCCTCATTACAGGACACTCTTCTAGGTCCAGGCATACCACAGCTGCAGATGGCACATGTGAGGAAACAGAGACCTAGCAAGGCCTAGACCTGTGAGAAAGAAGAGTGAGGCAGGCAAGCACGGTCAGTCCTCTCGCCAGATTCTATGCCTACTACTCACTAGACTGGAACCATACACCCACAGATAAAGAGAGAACAACAGGGAGAAATTGTGGGAATGGGGGTGCTGGCAGGGGCACAGACACTAACTAGGCTTCTAGCCTTGAGGGACAATAGGTAAATGAAAATTGTTGCCAGGAGAGGAGTGGGGGAAGAAAACACGTGAAGAACTTCAGAACAAGTGAAGTCCCACCCTGGGGTAGAAAGGATTTCCACCAATGACCAATCTGTCTCAAAGTAGTCTGAACCACAGCATCCCAGGATGTGGTGATGCATCCCCGGCAGATCCAGGGAAAGGAGAGAATCATAACCCACTCTTCTGCTCCCCAGGCCTCCTCTACCCTTACCCAACACCCTCCCCTCCAGTGAGCACAGGAGTTCTGTCAAGCTCCCCTAATGGGGGCGACAGCAAGTCTGATGGGGGTTAAAGCTGCTGTAAACACAATCCCAGGTGACAGCAACAGCTAAAACTCCTGTTCCCCAGATTGAAGCCTGTCTACCCAGATATCCCATTCAGGAGATTATGGGACTGTACCTGGCCTTTTCCCACCAGCACAGACAACAATAAGAGGGATCAGGCGTGCTCCAGCCTATCTCAGGGGCTCTGTGCCTGAAGAAAGACAGAAAGAAGTTGAGAGTGTAAGGGGAGCTGTTAGGCAAGACTAAAGCCAAGGCTGCTGCATGTGGCACCTCCCAGGGTGCAGGAGGGAGATGCAAGTGAAGAGCACCTTGTGAGACATGCCCTTAGGGCAAGAAAGAATCAGTGAAGATGGACACTTTTATAAGAGCTATAAGGAGCTGCAGATGCAGCACGGGGCAGGTGTGGGGGCATTTTGGGGGTTCAGCTACCCCAGAAATTTGGTCATTCCAGAGTTTGAGCATTGCAGGATTTGGCCAGAGGTGAATACTGCTGAAATGTGAAGAGTGAACCTCCCAGAGACGGAGAGGTGAAAGCTGCTGAAGGCACTAAAAATAACCTTTTGTTTGAATACTTGTTCCAGCTATACAGCGAGGGGGGGGGGGAGGTCAAGGTATACGTGACCTTTTGTTAGGGATACCTGCTCCAGATTTGCTTGTCAGGAAGATGCCATCTTGGACACCTTCTGTTTAGGACTGTAAAACTGGACAGTAGGTGGGGTAAGATAATTAGCCACTTGTATGTAGCTCAGTGACTGTTTTTCTGTTAAATAAATTTCATTGTTGTTGTCTCCTGAACCTGAGTGGCCTTGCAGTTGTATGCTCAGGTAAAGAACCAGACAGTGACAGGTAAATTATTGGGCACTCTCCTAGATCAGGGTTTCAGTTCCCCTATGACCCAAAATCAAGAGGAGCTGGAGGTGAAGGACTTGTCATCCTGGCCAAAGGACAGACTAACTCCCTTCCCTTTGGGAAGGTTCAAAGAGGAAAAATAAAGATAAAAATATAATACAGATGAACATGCATACAAGCAAGCAAGTAGGAAATTCTGGGCTTGCCTTAAGTGTTCCCCTACACTCATTTGTTTCCAGCTGATGATTTCCTTAGAAATAAGACTGGCTACCTGACAAATATGCCCCAAGATGGCACTGAACCTGCAACAGGCTGGGGTGCTGGCCTGAGTCTAGTCCAAGTAGAGGACCCAGTGATTCTTCCTGGTCCTTTCTCCCTAGTCAGTGACCTGAGAGGCCAACCAATCACACCAACCTCTACAAGCAGGGATCTGTCTGAACAGTGTTCAAAGCAGGGATCTGTCTGAACAGTGTTCTAGCAGTATTCTTGGGTTTTAAAACTCTATAAACTTCAATAATTTCTTTTCGCAGTGTTGAATTTTTCCCTAAATTTAAGACAAATTGTCTTCACCTCAATTTCCCCTGTCTACATTAGAGTCCAGTGTCCTTCAGCCTGGCCCACCCACCAAATGCCCTTTGCTTGCTGGTGAGTGAGAACCAACATCCAGCCGACCTGCTTCCTCCTGTCTGACACCTCAACGCCCAACAGTCTCCCCCAGTTGACAAGGAGTGGACATACAGTGACAAGGTAGCAAATCTTTCTCCCCTCCACATCCAGGGTTAGTTTGCAGCTGCCTCTGAATCACCAGGCCCTCCCCTCGCCCAGACTGTGGCCATCTCAGTAGCCTGGATCCCAAGGAGAGCTGTCTGCTCACACTGCTGGCTCACCCCTGCCCCATCTGCAAATTGCCACTTCCCAGGCACGACAGATGTAGCTGCCATTCAGTATGATTATACAGGACAAAGACTTCCAGAGTACAAAGCCGGCAGGGATGCACACAGGGCCAGCTTTAATCGAAGTCACCTGCCAGAGCCATTTTCTGCCATACCGCAGCACACACATGCATACACGCAGCCACACACAACTTTTGAGAATCTGTCAAACCCATTTTGACCCAGAGTCAGGTTAATTTTTATCTGAATCAATGGATAGTCCTCCTAGAGAAGAGATGCTACCACCCTCAGTTTTCTGTGGGATGTTAACATATGGTAAGTATAAAAGGGATCCTATACATGTTGGAAGCACATGTTGGACAGTTACACAGATTTTTTTAAAACAGATTTCTTTACTGCAGAGCTTCATAGCCTTTAAAAAATAATACAGTGCAGAATGAATCTTATATTTGATTCCAGGGCATCATCTGAAGACTGTCATTCTACCAACGCACTCCAAGACTGCCTGGTTCTTTCATCCACATTCACCACTCCTTTGTACTAGCTCTTCCACCATTTCAAGCGTGTAAGAAAAATTTTTTTTTTTTTTTTGAGACTAGGTCTTGCTATTTTTGCCTGTGGAACCACAGGCTCTTGTTGCCTGGGGTACCACAGACTCAAGCAATCCCCACCCTCAGCTTCCCAGGTAGCTGGGATGACAGGCGCGTGCCACCACGCCCAGCTATTTTTTTTGGAATTAGGTCTCGCTACAGGCCCCAGGCGGGACTCGAACCGCAATCCCTAGCCCCAGCCGCTTCATAGGCTGAAGCTTACAAGCAGGAGCCACCGTGCCCAGCCTGTAAGAAATATTTTGCTTGTGTGTTTCCCCCTCAATAAGCTCCTAGTAAACAGAGGAATGAACAGATTAATGGTGTAGAAGTAGTTGTGGTATTGTAACCAAGAGCTAAAAGGCAAGCCTGCCAAAGGTTTGTTGCAGTTGGCATCCTCAGGGGATAAGAATCTGTAGGAGTGGAAACTCTGAGAGGGACATAAGGAAGCATGTAGGAGCAGCCCCATGGATTCTGCCAGTTTTTAGTGTCAAGCAATTTCTGGATACAGCAATTCCAGGGGTCAGCCATCCCAAGCCCCACCACACCAACCCTCCAGACTGTGGTTGTTGGCCTCTGAAGGACATAAAGAAGCTTCCAAGCAGCCAACCTTGGTAAAGAGAAGTTTTACTAAAAGTTTTGCAGTTGCTGTTGTGGCCCTGAGAAAAAGGTAAGGGTCAAGAGTTTGGGGCTTCATTGAGCTGTGTGTGGCTGCTGGTCAGGTCCTTCAGCTGCTACTGATGTTCTTAGTGTTGCTTGCCTGACACTGCTGCTGTCCTGAGTGCATCTTGGAGGCTCAAGTGAGTATCTGCTGTGGTCGCATGTTGGATTACCCAGCCTATTGCCTCTGGCTGCCTGCCACATGCTCCAGGAATTTACCAGGGGTAGATACCATCTTCACCCTTTTGTTCACAATGCTTGTTCCAGGTATGCACTGGTGAGAAGATGCTAATTTGGAAGCAGAGCCTTTTGTTCGGACTATTTGTTCCAGGTCTGGAGTGGTAGGGAAATGCATCTTGAACATCTTTTGTTTAGGACTTTAAAACACAGCACAATAACTGGGGTAAGATAACTTGCAAATTGTGGCCTCTGTTTTCCCTTGTCAAACAAATTCCTTATTGTTGTTTCCTGAATCTGAGTGGTCTTGCATTTGTGTGTGTGGGTGAAGAATTCAGTAATAGTTAACTACTGGGCAATGTCCTGGGTCAAGTTTTTAGTGCTCCAATACTGCCCAGTATCAAGTATCTTCACCATTCAGTTCAAGGTTCATAACTTCACCAAAAGACAGTCTATACACATTCAAGTCAGTTTTGGCTGTGGATAATTTGTGTTTATGTTACCAAGGATATGGTCTGACCCCAGATGAACCAACTGGCTTTATTCCTTTACCAAGGCCCCCCAGGCCTCCCCACTGTTCTACATTTTGTTGTAGGGTTATTGGAGATTGTACTCAATGCATACATCTGCGGTCAGTGCGTAGTCACCACCAGAAATGCTGTGGATGAGCTCAGCCACTAATTTCAGCAGAGAAAACCTGAAAAGACTAGCAGGAAGGCAGACAAAGTTTGACCAGCATGGGAGCCCAGATATTTGTCAGCCAATTGTCTGTTAGCTACCCTTTACTGAGGGCTGAAAAGTAGAGGCCAAGGACTTAGGGGTTTCTTCTTTAATCACAATGAAGTGACTCTGAAAGGCCAGCTGACCTTTGCAGCTGAACAGAGGAGCAATTGCTCCCCTTGACAAGCAGCAGGGGCCTCACACCCGCTTCATCGCAACCCGCCCCTCTCACAGGAAGCTCTGCCTTCACCACGGACTGCTTCTGGCATGCATTTCCTAGAACGCCTTCCGGCAGAGATGGAGACCGTGGTTAGTATCTGGGCACGATCAAGAGGCTGGGGAATTCCTCATGCTCTGGTTCTACCCTGGGAAGGGAGGATGCCCAAAGGTCAGCTCTCCCCACCCAACCCTACTAGAATGAAAAGGAAACGAGAGATACCATTGAAACCGGGAGCAAATAGGACACTAAAACTAAATACAGAGAAGCTGATAGTTAAATTGATCACTCTCTGGGTTTTTCCACCTGTGTACACAATTGCGAGACAACTCAGGTTTAAGGGGAAATAAGATTTATTTACAAACAAGGAGAGAACTAAGAGTCACTGGGGCCACAAGTATCCGGTTATCTTAGCCCTGTTACTGTCCAGTTTCTAAGTCCTAAAGCACTTCCAAGACGGTGCCTTCTCTCCACTTCAAACTTGAAGCAGGTATTGCACACAAAGTCCAGTTTCCAGCAAGTTCAACTCCTCCTTCTCTGGGGGGCACAGACTCCAACTTTCTTCTCATCTTTAGTGGTACACTGGTCCCAGGTTTTCCAGCATACACAGATTCTAAGTTTTCCAACAAGCTATTCTCTCTTTTTCAAAGGTCCAAATGCCAATTTTCAAACCAAAGGTCTGTATTTGTGTTTCTCCATAACTTCCTCTTCTCGGGGGTGGCCAATCCCAGGGTGCCAACTTTCCAGGCCGCGGCCTCTCTACACACTGCTTTTCTGCAGCTTTCTTCCCCTCATGCCAGACTCCATCCACAGTGTTTCTCCCCCTGCTTGCCCTCAAGGCATGTATCTTCCAAGAAATTTCTCCTTATTAGCGCCCCTTCCCAGCTATGCCATTCACCAGCCCTAGTTACACCATGAGGCAGTACTGAATAGTCTCTTTTTCACAGACTACAGAAGTATATGCTTTATTGTCTTACGAAAAGTCCAGAGTATATTCCTACACTAGTTTTCCAAACTTCTCTTCTTGCCCACCTGGCAGAATTAGTCCAATCTGTAGAAACTGGGGCTGAAGGGGACACTGATGGTCCTTTCTAGTGCAGCAATCACCAGTACCCAGGCAGCCTCAGGCCACACCCTAGAGAGCCTGTCACTGTGTACTACCATCACCCCTCCCCTGCACCCCCCTACCAGACCCCAAGACTAGAGAAAACTTTCTCTGGCCCAATCATTTGCTAACTACTTATCTCCTCTAAATGGGAAGGCTTGTATTGGATATATTTGCTTCTGAAGCTGATACTTTAATTTCTGATTTTAAACTCTTTATTGTTTAAACACCAGTTTTGTCTCTAAGGCAGCCTAGTTCCAGGCCTTTCTTGTTAATTATAAGCTGCTAAACAGAACTTTTCTCAGCAAAGCTAATGAGCCCCAGTCACTGATGGTGAGAAAGCTGGTGCAGGGCTCATGAGAATCCAAAGAACTTCGCCTACTCCTGTGCACAGGGCACCAGAACTAATGGTGGCACCAGGTTTGCAGCAGGGGATACAAAACAATTAAGAGGCAGTTCTTATCCTCAAGCTGCTCGGTGTCTAGCAGAAAGGACACAGGAGTGACTATCGTTCAAGTCACAGCAGCCACACAACTGAAAGGAGCGGAAGCAGATACTCTATGTGGAATCAAAGGGTGGGGGAGTATGAAGTAAGCCTCAAAGGAGAAATACAATACCAGAATATAAATGGAGAAATGGAAAGTCCAAGAGAACACAGGTAAGTATGAGAATGCACTACCAGGCAGGAGTTTGCATGTCTTAGGGGTGGAGATAGAAAGAAGGTCAAACCAGCTTCCTGAACACTGCGATTAGCTTGAGATCACACTGGAGTTAGGGGATGCTACTGCAGCTCTCTAAACAAAAGGGAACAGAAGTGATGGCCATGGCCACATCTGACCAGGAACAGATGGCTGAGTCTCTCACATCCTCTGAAAACCAGATCCATGCCCTCAAAAAGTGCTAACTGTAGAGAAGGCGGAACAGAGAGAAACTCTCTGGCCTAGAGCAGGAGACAGAGAGGAAAAGGTACACATGACCCCTACCAGTAGGACCACCCTCAGACTCTCCAAGCCAGGGGCCACTAAAATGTGAACCTTCCTCAACCTCAGCAAGGCCTCACAATGAGAAACATCTTGGCAATGATGTTACATCTCTGCATCTCTCTGGAGTCCTGACAGGTCAGGCACTCTGAAAATGCACCAGGATGCTGAAGTGGCAGGAGAATACACACAACAGCTGGCATGAAGTACTTGCAGAAGCTGGAATTGGCATTCTATGAGGCTCTGAAAAATGCAACCAAAGGAAAGTACAAGTTTGGGAAACCATTTTGGACTCAATAAATATTGAACTTTAACAGCAACTTTTTTTTTCATGGTAGTTTTCTTAAAATAGAAGAAACTTTACCCACTACTGGGAGGAATTAAAGTATGGATTCTATAGACCCAAATAATTATCACAGGAAAAAACACATTTTTGAATACACCTTTGTAAAGTATTGGATGAATTAAGATACAAAGCATGGAATCCCCTTCTAAATAGTGGTCTTCTCTTTACCCTCTTACCTGGGCCTCAATGTCTCTCCTGTGTTCTTTCACAAATCCCCTTCCAGTTCAGACAAATCTTTAACAGAGAGTAGAAAGATTACTGCAGGGTCCAGCATTAACTAAGAGAATATTCTGTACCAATGGGATTTCTATCTACACTGCCCAATGTGGTAGCCACCAGCTATACATGACCACTGAACACCTACAACAAGGCTATACTATAATAACTTTGTTTTGCATTTAATTTAATTTAAATACCCACATCTACTGAGTGGTCACCAAATTGGCCAGGGCAGTTTCCTGTGAAAGAGGGTCGAAGTGTATTGACTGTAGGATACAAGCAAATTCTCTGTATACTCCCTCAACCACCACCTCTCGGGAGCTATCTGTAGCCTAAAGAGTACGACCGGATGACAAGATTAAATGAAAAGAAAGCCTCAGGAAAGGAGCAGCTCTGTGTAAGCTGTACAGAGATGAAAGATAGAGAGAACAAACAGTTTGAACAGAAATTCTCACCCCTGAGGACTTTTGTCCTTCTCTGTCCAAAGCAATTAATAGCAGCAGGAGGAGAACCAACAAGATCCCCCAAACCAGGCAGCACGAACTAATGGTCATGCCACTTTCTCAGAGCAGCATATATGCCACTATCAGGGACAACCCAGAACATGCCACAGTTGATGACCGCTGGAACTTCAAAGCTGATTCATACTGGAACTTTCTGACTACGACAGAGTACAGAAATCCAAGAGAAAGGAAATGAATTGCACCAAAAAGACAAAACCAGGGGGAAAAAAACAGACTACGTTTTCCAGACCTCAGAAATGTTCATGAGTAAAACCCATCTGGATTCCTGCCCAAGTACAGTATAAAAGCCAAACTCAGCCCTGACCCAAGGACTCCAGACACATGTGTGGGGTCCAGACACACAGGTTGGTGTGACAGGAACCACCTGTCTTACTTAAAGAGCTTTCCCTATCAGAAGAGGTCATAGGCCACCTCCCACAGTGCTGGCACAATGTCTCTCCCAAGGAGGAAAACAGACAAGATGCCTTCTCAAGTGTTCCTCTTTGGAGGTGACTGGCCTGTAGCAGAGACGAAGTCCCTCAGAGAAGAGAGACAGTAGAAACTGGAAGGTGTAAATGAGAAAAGGTAAAAGACTATAAACAAAAAGCATTGTGGGGAGAAAGGGATAAACTGGTCCATCAAAAACTAGCTACTCTTTCAGAAGTTTACTGGAAGATGTGGGTTTTTCCTTCTTGCTCTATAAAAAGAAAGAAAGAAGAAGAGAAAAGAAAAAACATGTTGCAACTTCCTTTGTCATAGCACATGCTCAGGAAAAAACAGGCCTGACCCATTGCTTCACTTTCCTCTCTGCACTAACGGTCTGCTCATCCAGAGCCCAACTTCTGCTCACCAGGCTCCCCAGAGGCAGGAAGCAAATGATGCAAAAATCGAGGCCAGGGAGCCTCCCCACACCTCCACTTGGAAGGCTGAACACATGAAGAATTAGATTCTTCAGCAGAAGAGAGAAACCTGGGAGGGCCCAGGGAAGGATGAAAGTAACATCTACCACAGCTCCAGCTCATGTTTTTCATGCCTCCTTCCTCCTTGGCTCTATGCGATGGCCAGTCAGCATCTGATCTCAAGCATTTCCCAGAAAGATCCCTGTGGAGACAGAATCCCTGTCTACCTTAGCCCAAAAAAGATGGAAGCACCCAGTGAAGTCCCTCGCTCTACTGAGTAGAAAACCTTCTTGGCCAAATTTTTATCTATACCCTCTCCTTGGTAAGAGGCTGATGTCACACACAAAATCCCTGTCGTCCCTCCCCCACCGTACCCTCCCCCACCGCACCCCCCCACCGCACCCCCCCACCCCCCGCAAGCTCCTCACACCTTGAGGATCCCATCCCAAATCTATGGATTCTTCATGGCCACACAGTTGTTCAGAACATACCACTCTTCCACCACCACCTCCCTGAGCAGCTTTCTTCATACATAAAACCAGAAATCAAACCACATGACCTACTTCTGTCAGACAAGTACTGCATCTGCATCTGTCAGAGTATCTACAGGATGAATATAAAAGGTCACAATCCAAACTAGGGTGGAGTGCAATCTTTTATCATTCCTTATATACAAATTTAGGGTTTACACCTCTAAGTTTCCAAAGGCAGGACCTATACCTTATCATAGCAATTTACACAAAATAAGTATTCCATATATATCTGATGATAAACATAAATTGCTAAGTGAAAAGAAGAGGCAATATTGCAAGCTATGAGGAACACAGGTTTTAGAGTCAGACACTCCCACCACTAACAACCTTCCCTAGGCCCTATTCCTATTTAAAATTTCAACAATACACACACACCAACACTCCAGGGCCTCTTCCCCTCCCCCTCCTTTATTTTCTCCTTCTGTACCAATGACTATATCATTTCACTAAGTATGTTTTCTCTATCTCCTCCTAAAGCTTGAATGCAAACTCCAAGCAGGCAGGAATTTTTTAGTGTTTTTTCCTTACAATGATATTCCCAGAGCCTAAAATAAATAATACTTAGCATTTAACAGGTATTCAATAACTGTTTGAATTATTGAATCACGTATTCCATACATGTGTGAATGAATGGTTCCTGTTCTGTAAATAGGGACTTTTTTGAGACTAGGTCTCGCTATTTTTGCCTGTGGAACCTCAGGCTCATGTTGCCCAGGGAACCACAGACTCAAGCAATCCCCAGCCTCAGCTTCCCAGGTAGCTGGGATTACAGGCGCATGCCACCACACACAGCTATTTTTTGAGATGGGTCTCACTATGTTGCCCCGGGCGGGTTCTCAACCCCGCGGACTCAAGAGATTCCTAGTCTCAGCCACACTCTAGGCTGTGCTTAAAGGCACGGGCCACAGTGCCCAGCTCTAAAATAGGGACTTTTGTTTTACAGTATTATTTTGCAGACTAAGGAAGTCTAAATAAAACACCTAAGATAATGCCTGATACATAGTATTACGTCAATAAAAACTTGTTATTAACTGGGAAAACCTCAAGGGTTGCTAAACTTTCCACAGTGATCTGAATGAAGGCAAAAGATAGCAGACTGTTATGTTGTAGCAAAGCCAACTGCTGTTCTGGTCTCTCCTTGGGGACATCCAAAAGTCATTCTTGGCTCTAATTAATTTGCTTGAGTAATAAGTTGCTTTGGGTGTCAGGGGACTGGAAGACACCCTATAGCAATTTGAACTTAGAAAGCCGAGTCTAATCTAAGCTGGTAGTAAAAATCGGCCCTCAGAGTTCTAAATCCCTCTCATCTCATAGAGTAGATGCATTAAAGGGGTCTGAACCCAAGGGATGCCCTGAGTAGTCTCCTATTCTACCCAAATCCTGCCATCTCTGCCTCCTGCTGGCCAGTCAGCAGGGAAGTCAGATGCAGAAAAAGAGATGTTTGCAAATGCTGGCCAGCAGAGGGTTGAAAAAGACCAGCCTCCAGAGTATGCAGACAGAAAAAAAACGACCCCTAGCCTCAGGTGTGCTCCCAGCAGAGGAGCTGCAGCCAACAGTAATAAAACAGTCCTTCAATGCAGGAGTCCTCCAGGACTACATCTGCCACTCTGATCTACAAATGAGGACACTAAGTGAGGCCCGGACAGGCTCAGGAATTTGCTAAGGACATGGCACACAGTAGGATTCTCGGATTTCTGTTCAGTGGGTTCCCCTGCAAATCTGTGGCAGAATTAGGTGGCTCCATTAAGTTGAAACCTCTGACCTCGGTCCTGGCACCCTGGTGCTCAATGCTGGTTCCCCATTCACAGGTGCAAGGCCAACAGAGAGAACCATGGATGACTCGTATCTCCCTGCTGTGTCTGGAGCTAACCAGAAGATGGCAAGAGTTGTAGGAAAATTGGCAAGCTCCACATCTTCCCTCCCTCTGCCAAAGTTCTCCAAGCAGGCAGAAGCATCCTTTCCATAGTGAAAATGGCAAAGGAGGAGCTCCTGAGCAGGGAGGAAAAGGAGGAGAAGAATCAATGGGAAACTGTGGTCAGGGACCTTACAAGAATGAGAACTCCCCAAGCAGAAACAGAAGGTGCTAGCTTGAGTCAGCAGATCCGAGTGGGTGGAGGGAGAAATGCCCAGAAGACTGTTCTGAGAATGGTTTTTCAGCAGACAGGAGGGAAAACAGGACAAATACTTGGTGGCCTTCACTACACTCCTGGCCCAGTATGATCCCTCTGGAGCTGCACCCTCAACCCTAAAGCTCACCATTAGTGCCTTGCATTTATACAGGCAGCCTCCCTAGTATTCAGTGATTACACCACCTTTATTAGGTAGATACCAAAATATTCTACTGATATATTTTTTAATGAAAGTCTATACCCAGTACAGAGAAATATGGTAGAAAAACTATGAGAATGTGGGTCTTTAAGAAATTTGCAATACAGTATCTAGAAAAGCACTTCTCACATTAAGAAATACATTTAAAGGCCGGGCACGGTGGCTTGTACCTGTAAGCTTCAGCCTATGAAGTGGCCGGGGCTAGGGATCACGGTTCAAGTCCCGCCTGGGGCCCGTAGTAAGACCTAGTTCCAAAAATAACAGCTGGGCATGGTGGTGCGTGCCTGTAATCCCAGCTACCTGGGAAGCTGAGGCTGGGGATGACTTGAGTCCCCGGGCAACGAGAGCCTGCAGTTCCACAGGCAAAAATAGCGAGACCTAGTCTCAAAAAAAAAAAAAAAAAAAAAAAAAAAAAAAAAAAAAAAAAAAAAAAAAAAAAAAAAAAAAAAAAAAAAAAAA